>JAULBW010017882.1:0-95783 GCA_032358265.1 Vaucheria bursata | reverse complement strand
TTTTGTCCTTGTTTTGCACATATTTCTGCCTGGTTAGTTCTGGCTTTACTCCATCGACACATTTGGTTTTTCCGTTCGTGACAATGATGCACATCTGGTACTTAAGATTTTTGCCGCTGTTTTAGAAGTATGATTTTATTTATTTTACAAAAACATATGTTAAAAAAATGGTTATAAGTTTTTTTAACATAGTTGTGATTCCTATAAAAATGTATTTCAATCATTTGATTGGTAATCTGAGACAAAGTTATTTATACTGCCCTTAAAATCAATTATGTATCATTTAGACTAAACATTGAACCATGTGATTTTTTAAAACAACAATCTGAGAGCTAGAATAAAAATAAGAAGTCTATTAACTAAAATTAATTATTTTTCAAATAAGATTGGGTTGATAACCATAAAATGTGCTTTTGCCATAGCCAAAACACAAATGATCAAGATTGAAAATGTTCTATTGTACAATAAAGGCACATATGAATTAGAACTTTTGATGTGGTTGAAGTTTTGTTGCATACTAATTTCAAAAAACCTTAGAATATGGAACAAATCACAAAAAAAAATTAAAGACAAGAAAAGTTTATTATTTGTGGTAAAAATATTTTGATGTTCGGATGTAAAATTTTTAAATACCTGTCAAGACTAATGAATCGTATCAAGTGTAAGCCAGAAAACCAGAACAGTATATACACAGAGATACTACACGTTCGATACTATTTCATTTATATTAGTTCATGTGTTGACGAGAGTGAATCTTGTCAACATTTTCAACATATGCTTGCACATACAAACCGAATTAGATCATATAATTACAAATCCCTGAAAGAATTGTAGATGAATAAACATAATACACGGCAAAAACATAGTAGATCCTGACAATACCCTGCAATGATCAACAAAGAGCAAAAATCTACATAAAATGAAATCACCACTTGTGTTTAAATAAATATCAAATTTTGATTTTTAACACAAAAAAACTGTTTTTTCTGGTGCTAGATATCTGGAATTGATTTATGTCAATTATTGTCATTATGCATACATTACTTTAACTAGTGAATTTATAATTATTTCATGCTTAATATAATGTTACCGATAAATTGGTACATGAAGTTCAACAATAAATGTATCCACAAATAGTTTTTAAAAAGCTTGAATTTTTAAACTTTAACTGCACACTTTAGGTATACATTAGATAGACTAAATTTATTTAAAAAGGGGTTTAAAAAGTGTCAATCTGCTAGAGCAAAAAGACAAATTTTTATTGAATTCATTAAACTGAAATATTTACTGATTTTCTTTAAAAAAAACTATATAATGTGTTCAAAAAAACTAAATTAAATTTGAAAGAACTATTAGTTTTCATGATATTGAAACTGCACTTATTTTCTTAACCGAGTTTAAAAGAACAAGAAAATAGTTATTATTAGATATTTTATAAATTTTCTCAAACAAAATCTGTGCATTGCATTTCAAAACTTCCGTGCATGAAGTTTCAAAAACTTCAGCCAAACGACACTAAGCAGAAATGTATCGGAACAATTTATGGAGATGCTTGTTCTTATGCAAAACTTGCGGTGTATAAAATTTCAGAAACTTCAACCAAACAGTGCTTATCATAAGTAAATTTGAGCAATTTATTATGAAGCATCTTTTAATGTAAAACTTGGCTAACTATTTTGCTTTGACTTGTATATAGTCCATCAAGTTCATTAAAATATCTAATTTATTTTCAGGGGTAAATATACAGTTGCATACAAACACGTACTGGAATTATCTGCCAAGTCCAGTAAAGATGCCACCATTGTTGACAAAACATCCTGTTAGCCATAAAAATAAACATTTTCTCAAAAGTTTTTAAAGTATTAACATTACATTATTGGCGTTACTGTTAGAATATGGATGAAGAAAATTTGAGAAATACTCTATCCAGGAGAGTATATTAAATTATCTGGAAAAGCTCTTCCACAGATATTTTTCTTTGATTGAAGCAAAAAATCAAAAGCAGAAAGAGCAGAGACATTAAATTCAGAGAATCAAAAGAGTCTTCAATAATTTGGTAATTTTTATTTTTACGAATGAAACACTTTTTAAGGTAGATTAAAAATAATGTGGTGCAGCTACAAGCAAAACGATCAATTTGTAATAATCTTAAATTTCAATTGATAATATCTGTGAGCATTATTATATGTATATTTTTTTCTGAAAAGAATTTGCGGAGCATTTGCAAAGTTGAAAAAGTACTCTGCACATATTCAGCAGGACAAAAATTTTAAAATGTGCCAACTAAATTATTAATTTTTTTTGTACAAAATTTTAATTTTCTAAATATAGAAATTATACCTTCCTGTTTTTATTAAAAAATGCAGCCATAAGGAGTAGATTTTAGGTAAATATAGCTTGACACATAATATAATCATATTATGCATAACTATTTTGTAGCTTACTCATTCTTGCATGACATTTGCTACTATTCTTTCTGGTATTTTGTTATTAAATAACTTCAAAAATGTTTTATTTGTAGTTATATCTTTAACTTTGATTACCATATACTTGTCAGGATTTCTATATGTTACTGCTCTAATTCCCCATTCCAGATCATGACCTGTGACCCGTTTTATCTGTCAATATCTTTTGTGAACCATTTCATAACTCATTTTCATTCTATCCGTCTATCCGTGATTTTCCAGGATTTGCTCTACAAAACCCCAGTTCATTCCATGAAGTTTCTTTACCAACATTTCCAATCTACTCGCAATTGCAGCATTTTTACATCATTGGCTGAAATTGGAATTCCTTTTAGTTTTTCGTAAACTTCTTTGCAATTTCGAGGAGACTCTTTGGATTTCTACAAACTATTGTGTGTTTTGCTTTCTTCTTATCACTTCACTTTTTTCTACTTTCTGTTATTACTCCTTAATCTAGTAAGTACTACCAAGACTGAAACAGAAAATACATCAAGAGTATAAATAGTAGTATATTAAGGAAGTACCATCATGTGTTGCCAAGACTGAATCTCAGCAACACATTCAACAAAAGATATTTGAGTACAAATGATTATCAGCAAACAATCTTCAAATAGAAAACATGGCGTACAAATCAATTCCTAACATTTTCCTAGCAGAAGTATGCTAACTCTAGCAGCACGCTTCCATAGTGTGTGATTTGTAGAGGTCACTAATAAATATACATTCTTACTCTATCTTTCTTTTCTTGTTTGTTGTTCCCTTGCACTGTGATTACACTCACAGTGCATTGTATATTCTAGTGTTTCTCTCTTTTTTTCTAACAATACTAGTATGAAACCTACATTTTTACCATGTTACAAAATCTGAAAATCTCAAACTTCATGCTCTCCTTTCATGAGATCTTAAAAATTAAGTTAACAATTTTTGTTTGCATTTTGAATTTACGATGTTCATAATCAATGTAAAAAACATCTTTTTTAAAGTAAAAAAGATAGAAAATTTTCAAGTAAAACTTGTAATATTTTTTTCTTACAACAAGTAGATCTTGAAATTTTACAAAAAATATAAATATACATATTTACCACAAATAATCCTATGAATTTTGTAATGAAAGGTATATTTTATTGAATAAAAGCAATTTAAATGTAATCTAAAAATGCACATCATCATTAAAGTTTTCAGTTTTTTTACCATTTCAAAACTTATGTTGTCCAAGTGCATATAAATGAAAAAAAGTTTGATTAATCCTAATTGCAAATTTTATTGAGAAAATTTGTGGAGATACTGTAAACTAGATATGTACTTCTCATTGCAATAGTTTTGTGTTGTATTAAAACAATTGAAGTTAAGAAGTAGTAAATGATATATATGACTATATGTATTTCATCTTTGCAGTTCTTTAGCAAAAAGTATTCTATATTTTTAACTGCTTATTTCTGGTTTTAAATTATATCATAGTTTATGTAAATAATTGCGAATGACATTAAAACTAACTGCAATGAAAGAAATTTTAAACAATCTTAATTTTTCAATTCAAACATGCCACACATAGTCAGAACCAAAAAAACATTCAAATAATGCTTATATTACACCAAATTAAATAATTAGCTTGAAGTTCTTTTTGTTTTCTATAAGAAGTAAAAGTATGTGTCTAGAAATAAATTATTTTTAAATTTATAAGAACCTTTATTAACACATGATAAATAATGTTTTTCAATACCTTGTAGGCAATCACATTGTGTTACTTTTAGTATTCTCTGTTTTTTAAAGATAATTATGAATCTGAACAGAATAAATATAAATCACTTTATGCTTCTATTATGTTCCCTAAATTTTTAGAAATTTTCTTGATATTATCCCCTCTTCTGTAAAAATTGATTTAGCTGTATGCATTTTATAAATTAGACATAAATATTGTTTAAAGTGTTTATTTCATACAATAACTCTTGAGCAATATAAAAATGAAATCACCAACAAACTAGTTATATATATTACCTGTAGTAAGTTTAAAAAAAATTTACTGAAAGTGCTTATTCCTTTCTTAAAGAAATTGTCATTCTCCAAGGAAAAAATATTTTAACCAGCAAAATTAAATAAAAATTACTGTTGAAATAGTGTCAGAATATTTTTAAAATGCCAGACAAACTATTTTTTTGTGCTGACTAATTTTATTTAGGAATCACTACATTACTTAATTAGAATATTCTCCAGCTAGTAACTTCAATCATTGGAACTTCATCAAAACAGATGATTTTTTATCTGCACAGAGTTTACATGTTAAAAATGTTGAAATCTATATGCTAATCCTAGCATCATCAAGAAGTTTGAAAGCTATTGACTGCCTTTTTGCTTATCATCATTACAAAGGTTGTTTCTTCTTTCAATGATACATGTTCAATACTCATTTAAGAATAATCATAAGTGATGCCAAAAAGAATCTCAGCAGGTTTTTAATCACATCATAAAAATATTTTCAAAGTTAAGCACATGCTATAATTAAATCTAACAAAAAAATTTGCTCGAAAGAGTGAGGTAGCTCAAATTATAATGTATATATATTTTTTAGCCATGTAAAAGGTTACATCTTTTGAATGTCTCGTTGATGTCAAATACATTTCCAAGTTGAAATTTCAAGAAATTACCTGAAGAACAAATTTGAATGACTTCTGGAATTCTAAAAGAGTTGTCTGAACTTATTAAGAGTCGTAATAGTAATAAATTTTTTTTGACTTTCAACATTTATTAAACTTTAGAAGAAAACTAATTTAGTTCTTGTTTTTGCTCAGAGCTTTCCAAATGTCAAGGAAAGATCCGAGACTTCGACCAAATGACGCTAATCACGAGTTGCTTGCACGATTTGATTTAGTACCACGCGATAAAGAATTCAATTGGTCGCCTCATTTCATTCATGAAGAATCTCCTGTTTTAGATATTTATAAGCTGCCAAGCATTGTTTTTTGTGTGAGCAACTATCAGTACATGGATGTAGACCAAAACTCGGTAATAATTTCGGCCGAGAATGGAAAATATGCAAGCTTCGAGAAAGATTTCCAAAAATTTTTAGTATTTTTACTAAATAAGCAGAAATTAGAGCTTCAAGGATTTTTCGTCGCTACTTCATTTGTAATTGATGTTGAACAGAATGATGCAGATTTAGGACTTGCCCGAATCGCATTCATGCAACCAATTCAGGTGAAGGAATCGCAGGTAAATTTTCTTCTGGAAAATGTACACGACAGTGCCACCACCGAAAAAATTATCCATCAGCTGGCAATATCAACGTTAGAATTGAATCGAGTAGCAGCTCAAAATCTCTTCTTTAAGACTAGAGTCTCGTCAAAGCCAATATTAGGTGCTCTACCTGACGTTTTCGATAAGTCTATATCAAGTTTGCTAGATATTTGTCGAATTGGACCATTTTGCTTAAAAAACTTGCCAAACGTCGATATGAAAACGTTGTTCGCAAAGAGAGAAGTGCTTTTCGTTGGTGGAGATTTTATTTTTCAACTATTTAAGCAATGGATTGATGTTATTCAATCAGAGAATAAGGTATTTGTTGCTTCTCCTCTGAACGATATGTACGATGGTGAGCAGATTGAGTGGCATGGGAATGGAGGTGCTCGCTTTGTATTTTTGCGAATTACCAATATGGAATCCAGAAGAAAACGTGAAGTTATTAAGTATGTACTAGATGAACGTCATTATGATTATGTGATTATAGGACTTTGCCCGTTGAATATTCTTATAAGTATGATTGGTAATGAAGTGGCACAGCAGCCAATGAAAAACCAATTTGCAGATGTAGTTGATATTGCTCGAAAAAAATATTTTGCAAAAGGAAGGCTAATATGGATTCCTATGTTACCGCTCGCTTTTTCCCCTTCAGACAACAAAGTTGTTACTATACTAAAAAATTATAATGTTGCCTCCAATAAATTAGTTCAGTATTTGCGAAGCGTTGAGAAGCAGCTGCCTATTCTTGATGCTGCAGCAGAGACAGTTTTTGATGATCGAGAACGAGCCTGCATTCTTCCTTCAGATATATGGTGTGATTCTTTGTTTAATCTACAGTTTCGCCATAACAACGGTTATACATGGGATACAAATATGATTCAGTGGATTAGTTCTAAGGTAAGCAATATATCTGTGTTAAAAAATATTGTGCTGTGTTAGATTTTCTTATGCTGACATTTTTAAGCATTGTACTTCAATGGCATATACATCTGTTTATATTGTTCAAATTTATATTTTGAGCTATAGGAAGTGTATTTTCACCACCTTCATATTATTTTCATATTTGCTCTATTTCTTGGTAAATTATGACCATGCACACTATCAGTTTTATCGATACCATTTTTTCGCTGTTGAAAGTGTAGAGGGTATTGTTTCAATTTCATTTCAAGAGTTTTTTCATGTTATGATCGACTATACAATTTGGGTATCATATAAGTTGACCAATCATTATGGAATTTCCATGGAACCTTCTAATATTTCATTGATATTTACTGAAAAAGTTAATTTTTCCAAATTTAATGGTATCCTAGTGAAGGATTGTCAATATGCGCTATTATTTGTAGTATCATATCTTTTATTCGCAAATCTCTAAATTATGCTCTAGATTTCTGTTATTTTTATCATTTTAAAACAGACACGTTCACATTTACAACAAATAACTGCATTTGAATTCTTGACTAAGCAAATTTTAAAAAAATAAACTATGGAAGGTCATTTTACAAATTTATGTTCATGGTACCGTAAGGTATCTTTTTATGCATGTTTTTAGAAAACCTGCTATACTCATAGCTGCTCTATCTAAATATTTAAATTTAACTAAGTTTTTGTTTTTGCTTTGAATATTATTTTATTATCGGAATGCTAAAAAAATTAATTTATAAATATTTATTTCTACATTTTTTGGAACTTTTTTTCATACGCTAACGAATGTTTTTTATCACTTTCAATATATAATAAATTCTCATGCTGGTTGGACTTTTATGTTTGGTATTTTATTGGTTTGAATTTTTTTGGTTGATTGAACATAAAATCCTTTTTGTATATTTTGGCAGCTAGATTTTTTATACCTTCTAAAATTTGTAAAGCTTTAGTCTAAAATTCCGAATGGAGGGGACTATTTTACATAAATTTTCTATTTTTTGCTTTTAAATTTTTAGTTGGGTAATATATCTCGATAACGAAACGATTTTTACATCATATTATGTAAAATATGTGCTTGACTAGGACACATGAAAAAGTTTACAGCAAACTTTGTATATAACGAATCTATAAGAACCCCCAAAAATATTTGCTTTTTATGAAAATCTGGATTTGTTGAACTTGGCTCAATGTTTTTTAGTTTTTTCGTCACAAGTGTCGACTTGTTAAAAGCGAATTTAATTTATCAAAAGTTTACTTTATGCACTTAGATTATGAAATATACAACTATTTTTATGCATAAATATCTTTTATTTTTAGATTTTGGATATAATTGTAAAAATCCGACTTGCTGGGTCAAACCCTAGTCAAGAAGGGCCAGAACGTTTTGAATACATTTCCAAGGTGATCATTCCTCAAAAAGCGCCAAATTCAGTAGTTTATGTTTCACAATCTCCCAGTGAAATGCCGCATAACTCTGCTACAGCATGTGCCTCTACCCCTCAAACCAATGAACCAGTCAAGTCTATTCTCAAGAAATCACCTTATACTCCAACAGGCAATGAATTTGTGCCGAAAGCGAGGAATTCAACTGTTGTGCAGATTAAAACTGTATCAATAGAGGAAGTTAATCGTGAGCTTGTTTCAAAAATGAGGTCCCATGGAGAAACAAAATTGAAGAAATTGGCTACACGCATTGAAATTGATGCCAAAGAACTGAAAAATAGGCAACAGCTTTCCAAAGAGCAAAGGAAACTGTTAGGATCCAGCACAAACGATCTAATAAAAGATACAAAAAAAATGGCCATGGAACGGTCAACAGTAAAATCTATAGGAAGTTTTCTTTCCAAGAATAACGTTAATTCCTTATCTGTACACAAAAATTCAAAGAAGGATGTTTGTTTAGAAGCAAATTTAAACAGAGACTCAAATAAATCCAGTCGAGATAAGAGTAAAAACAAAAAGTCTAAAAAACATGAACCTCTCTGGGATGGTGCGAATTATAAAATTCCGAAAAAAGGGGAAAAGAGGGCAGATGAAAGTGATGATTGGCCTTTAAATCTCCATTTCGATGTGAATCTTTGGCCAACCAATTTTGAAAACGATGGGAATAGTTTATCACCAAATCAGGATAATGATGGAAATCATCTTGATAGGAATGGGAATGATCTTGATAACAACGGGAATCATCTTGATAAAAATGGGAATAGTTGGGTAACTAGTCAGGATAACGATGGAAGTCATGTTGATGACGACAGAAATAATTGGTTAATGGGTAACAGTGGAATTCATTATGATAACGATGGAAATAACTGGTTAACAGGTAACAGTGGAAATCATTATAATAACGACAGAAATATTTGCTTAACAGATCTTGATAACAATGGAAATCATTGGAATACGGAGTATGCAAGTGACTCGAATCATTTGATTACAGAATCTCATAGTACTACTCATACTGTTGTATCTCAAAGTGTATCAAGTGATATCCACAATTGCAGTAATGAAAGACCAAAAAAAAAAATAAAGGAGTCTCCAAAGCGTACTCAAAGAGGAACAGAAGGAAAACGAAAAGGTAAAAATTCCAAAGGTTTACGCAGAGGGGATATAAGCTATTTTATGAATGCCATAAATTCTAGTTCTTCATCTGAGCTTGATGAGGCCTTGAAAGTTAAGAGGGTTAAAAGGATTAATCTCGGATTGGAGAAGCCTAATATTAAAAACATACAAAACAGTATTACCGATAAGAAAGATCCTTTAGGCAATGCTAGTTCTTCGTCTGAGCTTGACGAGGCTTTGAAGGTTAAGAGAGTAAAAAGAGTTATTACCAGCTTGGAAAAGTCGAATAAAAATACGCAAAACAAGGCTACTAACGAAAAAGATATCTTAGACAGGAAGCAGAGCTCAGTCAAATCATCCAATGCTGTTTCGACTTTTGAGAATGAATTTGATATTCAACATTCGATTGAAAAGAAGGCCAACATAGTCACAAAGAATCATATAATGAACCAGCCTCTAAAAATTGTGCCATCTCATAGTACTTCTCTGACCAACGAAAACAGTGCTTCTGAAAGTGACTCAGACTTTAAGAAAGTTCCTGCTAAAAAAAGTATTGCAAAGAAAAATATATATCCAATGAGAAAGCAGCTCATATTCAAGAGAAATATCAAAAATTACAAGAGGCTAGAAATTGATTCTGATGATGATGATGATGATGATGATGATGATTTTCTTCCGCTATATCGCAAGAAAAAGGCTGTGAATTATAAAGATCAATCGGACGATGAAGATGTGATAGATGATGTTTATGATAGTGCTGTGAAGAAAATTAACCATGATCTTGTCAAACAGGTACTCATACAAATATTTTGAATATCCTTTTGAAAATAATATATGTAGATGGAATTTCAGAACATTTATATGCAAAATCTAAATAAATATTTATAAATAGTTATGCTATTCATAATTTCAGTAAATATATATGTATATATTTGCACATCTAACTTCAGATGTAAGGAACTTAATGGGACCACTGAATTAGAATTTACTATATCCGAAAATCTGATATGAAATTTAGTACTATATTACTTTTTCTATTTGCTGATATACGTGAAAATAAAGACAAGTAAATTTTTTAATCTGGATTTAGCTACAGTATAGGATATTCATACTTCATGTAAATTCTTCTGATCTTTTGCTCACTCTGGGGGTGAAGTGGTTCAAATGAATTTGTTGTTCAGAAAAAGCATTTTTCACTAATATTCTTCTATGTCAGTCCAGGAGCATGCACCTTTCATCAAATGATTATATTTGAAATTATTCCATGCTTTCGTTCCGTGTGCAGATATGATGGTCAAAATAGTAGGATCATTCTCTTTTATTTATTTTGTTCGAGATATGTTACTATCAGAAAAGACAGCAGAATAAATAGTAAAATGACTGTAGTATGTTAATATTAAGGCATTTATACATATATGTATATATAAATTTGCTTGAGACTTATAT
Organism: Vaucheria bursata; assembly: GCA_032358265.1. Lineage (NCBI taxonomy): Eukaryota > Xanthophyceae > Vaucheriales > Vaucheriaceae > Vaucheria > Vaucheria bursata. Next base: position 85,161 of record JAULBW010017882.1, on the reverse strand, counting down.
ACTAATTACTTATACTATGCAAGTTAGATTTAACATGAACAGATACATAGTTAAACTGGCAACAAAGAAATTTTTTTAAATAAACACATTTTTGGCTAAATAAATATAAGTGCTTAAACTATGTAGCTCAATAAATATGTTAACAACTAAAGGCAAATATCTAACACAATAGAGAGTACAACTTTTTATCATATTTTTATGGAAATAATTGGCAAATATTACGTATAGATGATGAATTCAAAATTATGCCGTTGATATTTTTTTATTCATGTGTACATGTTCAAAATCTTGCTGTTTTCTATTTCTAGTTTTAAACTTTTTTTGTTTTGTAGAAGCTAAGTTCAATTTCTAATCCAGTATACAACCATATATTGTATGTATGCTTACAGTGCACGCTCATAGAAAAATATTCATGTTAAAGGATAATTATGTCCTCAATCTTTAATATTAATCTCCCTTTCATTTTTTTCCCTCTCTGCTGTTCTGTTTTTCTGTTGCTGTACAACATTCTCAATATATATGTGATGGAGCTATAACATTGGTGGTACAACAAAGTTGCAGTAAGAAGAGATGAACAGAACATCGAGTCTTGCCACCTATTTAATATTATTTTTGAGTTATTCTAGAACACTGTATATTTCACTAATATAGAACAGGTGTCAATACGATATGTAATCTGCTAGGTAAATCTAGCACATTTTCTGAAACTTCCGTTGGCATCTATGTTTTAGGGTAAAAACACCTCGTCAAAGACTAAAAAGCCTATGAGAACCAAGAGGAATACATCAGTTAAAGCAAACCAAATATCATCATCACAGAGCATAGAGCTTGAAGCTGAGTTAGAAACGGATTTGATTGCAGAATTGAATGTGGAACCAGAAGTAAATCGTGTTTATGTGGCAAACATGCCATGGCTTCAGTTAGGCGCAAAGGTAAAACTCTTAAACAGTTTGGGTACTAGGTCATCCAGAAGTGCAAGGAACTGTTTTATGTAAATTTGGTTGGCTTTACTCAAATTAGAGTTGATTATATAATATTTTGTGAAATTTCGACCCCTCTAAGCTGACTTTCATGCGCAACTGCTTGCTTATTAATTGAGTCAGTAAGAAGTAAAGGAAAATGCTTTGAATAGATTTTGCTACGATGATTCGATGAGCTTTAACAGTTTTAGATTTATATGAATTATAAGATGTGGTGTGAATTGCATTTTTCTAATTGATATAGAAATATCGTTACATTGTATAGTAGCACAAGTTTAGCCATTTTTCAGTACAATTTCTAAATTTTAATTTTCCAAGTAAGCATTTACAACTTTAAAATATGTCACTATGTACTTTCTCTAAAAGATGTGAAAACTCTGTAATTATATTTTTCTTTTTATCGAATTAATGCTTTGTAGTGAAGAAGCTTTCACAAAATATTCTAGCATAGCTTTACTATCTACTTTATTAAAATTTAAAATTCATTGTTAAATATCCTAAGTAGAATAAAAATAGATAATTCGATGCATGGAAGCATAAATTCAGTCGACTGTTATATTACTGACTGCAGATATTATTTTTTGAATTTTTTGTTATAGTTTGAACTAAATTTCAAGGTGAAATGGTATCATGCAAAGGTGCTATCGATCGATGATACAGGATTGAGTGCATCATATATAAAATTTAAGGGTTCTGTTTCAAATCTACGATTCCCTGAGGACATTCCGGGAATTGCCGAACCAGGAACGAATCTTGATTGGACACCGGCTCAGCAGAATGCTTGAAAAACTTCTAGGTATATTTTCAATTTTATGACACATTTTAAATACTCAGCTTATAAATGCCTCAAATAAGCTAAAAGGGTTTAACTATAGCGAATAAAATTCCTAAGGGCTCGTCTTGTACGATTCGCAGATTAGTTTGCTGGTTGAAAATGGATTACTGGAAGATAGATTCTAAGAATAAATTGACTTCAAAAAAGTGCTTACCTTCTTTGTTACGATTACCTTTAGGCAAAGGTATACATCCAGCACGTCGTTGCACATTTCAAGTACTTTAGTTTCAAAGCAATCATTTGACAGTGAAGGTAGCATTGATATTACTACTACTACTACTACTACACTCTTCCCTCCAATATATTGTGGTTCTATATTCTTGTTTCGATGACTTTTTCCAATATGAAGTTCAAATATAAAACTACGTCAAAAAATATAAAGTAAAACCTGACAAGTCGAACACTCCGTGATAGATGACAAATTGTTTGGTTCAATCAGGTGTTCTGGTTAAAGAGGTTTTGATCAATCATTTACTTTTCCATTATGTAATGAGTTAAAAAAGTGTCAATCAGCTTCATATATAATTAGTATGCATGTATCTCTAGGGGTTACAAACTTTCATATTGACCATTATAATTTTTAAATTAATCAGAAATAGGAACCAGTCTAGATTTTGATGACATATAATCCCCATCTTGCTTTTGAAAGTATCACAGGTGTCAATTAGTTTAGCATCTTGATAGGAACACTTCTTTACCATGTTGTGGTGTGCTTTCAGCATTGAGCAAGTAACCAGTTTCTTTTCTTCAACTTCATGTGGCTCATTTTGCGAATACAGTTTTCCATTAAGATCAAGTTCCTTCATTTTCGTACGGGGTAACTCATGATGCATGTACTCTTACTTTAAGTGACAGTATTAATCGACTGAAATAGGTCTCTGCAAATCTTGTGTTCAAATTACTTCGGCATTCAGTGTTGAAACAAAGTGAAATCATTCTCCTATTCTAGAGTATAAAAAAAATTGAGCAGATTTTTTTAATTTACGTAAATTGTTCAGCTTACAGGTGAATGTGTTCATGTTAAAGAGGTTTATCAGAACCAAATAAGGAGTGCACGTTCTAGAAATCATTCAGCATACAGGTTTGTGTTAAAGAGGTGTTTGACTTAGCAGGTTTCACTCTATCATTACTATTTGTACAAAATATTTACTTTTTTAAAATTCAATGGTTTCATATTTTAGTATTATACATTCCTGGAATTATACCCCATCATGATTAAGCTGAGTGCTGTTCTTTACAAAGCTATTAGCTTGAAATTAAGGGATGCTTATATCTTGTAATTTCTCAATAAAGCTTGGTGAATAGGATGTAAAACAGCAGACTGAGTTGTTCAAACCAATTGGGTTTTACCTCTTGAAGTCGAGTAGGAAATTTATTGTCTAATAAAAAAATTATCACTTATTCAAATATATCAAAGTGCATTTCAAAGTCGAGCTATTTTTAATGCTAATCACACTTTATGAGCTACATTTTATGCTAGATAGAAAATCAATTTTTTCTCACAGTTGTAATCTGTCAAAGATAAATGTATATTAAATCCATCTCGAGATGGACACCTTATCTATCCGGACACCACAGTAGGCTGGACAACTGATAAGACAGTGATTTTTCTCCAAAATTGTTTTTGTTCCTTATAATCTGGACATCTCTTTAAATTGGACATTTGAGCACTTTACAAAGAAGTGTCCTATTCATGAGGTTTAACTAAATATATGCAGTAATGACCTTACCAAGAAATCTATCCCTTTACCCTCAGAATGTCTGTTCTGACAAAAATATAAATTCTACGATATACATGTTAGTTTCAAATATTTTTCGAATTATGATTTATTTATATTTTTATGCAGAGAATCGGGTCAAATAAAATGAAGTGTTCATGAAGAAATGCGAGGTTATTTATAGAGACTAAACAGCCACTACATACTTTTTTTCTATCTTATCGAATTACTCTGGTCATGGGTTTTCTTTACATCTACACTTTTATCAATCAATTTTAACAAATTGACATTCTATCGTGACAAATTGGCAACCAATCGTGACAAAGTTGGTACAATCAGTCGTGACATTTTTTAAGAGATATCGACGGTAATTATATGGACCGTAGAAAGCTCAACTCCCAATTAAGCTTGAGCGAACCCTTGAAATTTCCATTAAGTTTGAATTGAGCTGAGTGACGAAATATCGTTTCAAAAGTGCTACAGAAGAGTACAGTGAGCCTACAGCATCATTTGGTGGAGCGGTGGGTTTTAAAAAGGTCTTGAAATGAGCCATAAGACTGAATCCCCGAAAAACTCATGAGCGTAACCATGTAAATCTATCAGACCCCAAATGCCTGCACTGCATTAAACAGTTCAGTTTGTGCATCCAGGTTGAAAATAATGTGCAAAATGATAATGATGAACGAGGCCACAATTTGCAATGAGCATCCATCATTCAGGGTAAGTTAGATATACATGTACCTGCAAAATCTGCTTCGGAGTTAAATTGAAGATGCTGATATTTTTGGGGCAGTGAATTTGCTTTCCCATGAGAATTTGGCATTTGACTATAAACTAGCATTTCAAAATCATAGCCTTTAAAAGAGCAATGATTATTGGGGTGAGCAATTTTGGATGATTTTTTGATCAATTTTAAGCGGCAAAAAAAGAATTTTAGAAAGAGCAAAAACATTCTTTCAGAGACAAAATGAAAAACGGCAAAAAGAGCTCATCATTTCAGTAACTTGATCAAAAACAAAATTGCTGAGCCCATTTGAATGATTCGAATAAAACCAACTTACCAAAGGATTTTAAAAATGGAAAAGATTTTATCCACCATCCTCTTACTTCATCTCACTCATCAATTATCTCCTTGTCCTCATGTCCAACTTAGGTACAGAGAAGAAATAATGCCAGGCAAGATTTCTACTAGGAACGCATTAAAGAAAACATAAATGAAAACAGAAAAGAATTAGTTAAGAAATATTACATTTACTAATTGTGATGATAGAAGTAAGGACACTCTATCAACACAACAGCAAAAACACATGCGATTATAACTGAAGCTGAGAAATAGACAAAAGTTATAGATGACAAATGTGTGAAAGACACAATAATATTATCCTTAATACATGCGTTGCGAAGAGTGATCTCTGCAACATAGATGTATAAAAATGTAGAATCATGATTCAGGTTCATGATGAAAGAATCCAAATCATATCAAATTATCCAGGATTGGATAGATCCAAACTATTGCTCAATGTGGATAATGGTGCATAATAGTTCCTAACATATACAGCCCTGCAGTATAGTTCAACTCCATAACCTCCTGCAGTACATTAGAATGCAGCCCAAGTATTTCAAATGTGTGTCTCTTTAAATCTTCTAATTGTACAAATCTTCTTGAATCTTGTACTGCAGCTGCAAATAGAGTAAATACATTAAAAAGTTAATTCCTAACAATTCTAGGCTTCTTTTAAATTTTGCATTCTCTCTTGTACCTGTCTCTCTTTCCTTTCTGCTATCATCTTTGCTGTATCTCCAAAGTTGTCCTTTTCTAAATCTCACATTAAATTGTTTTTGCAGTCCGATTGCATATTGCATTAAATGAAATAAAATGCACATAAATCAAGTTAAAATACAATGATATAAGATTAAATGTGAACTTCATCATTGATTGCTAATTTGTTGATATGAATTGAAAAAATGTTAAGCTTTGACAAGTATGTCAATATTTTCCAAATCTTAAATCCTTGCCCTGACCTAAACTATTTAAAAGCTCTTACAGCAAGTGATTAATACCAGGAAATATTATTAGATTTAATCACTGAACTTATTTGATTGCATATCTTCTGCTACCAGCAAGTTTTATTCCAAAACCACATGAATCTCATGGATTGTAATTGGTTGCACTGACTATGACAAGTTTGTTGCTGATTTCAATCATAAAAGAGTTGCAGCTATTTCAGCCTTCCTAAATCACATGGTATTGTAGGAATATTACTTTTGCCTATCCTACAGAGCAAAAGAGCTAATATTAATTGTTAATATTCATAAGTTACTTTTCAATTTTACTTGAGCTGAACCTTCCTTAAATTCATGCTCACTTCAATTCATACTTTTACATTAAGTCTGAATTTTTTAAAAAGCCAAAATTTAGTTTATTTCAGATTTACACCAGGCCTTGTTTACCCAGAAAGCCCAGGATAATGTTTTGAATTTTCTGCCACAAAAAATTTGAGTTTTAATCTTGAGCAAATTTTCATGTACAATCAAGCAAAGTGTGATTTTCTTAGCAGTTATAAGTTAACCAATTTTGTTTATAAATTGCTAAAGCAGAGCATCCAAGGAAAAATTTTATTAAATGTAATTTCAAATGACTTTTTTTGCACATAAACCATTTCTTCCATGATTGCAGTTCTTGACAATTTTTAACTTACAGACTTATTGATATCATTAGCATAGCTATACGTATATGACTCTTGGATATTGCTGTCATAAAGTTAACTGCACTTTTTGCTAACTTTTTGCTCCTAAATTTCATGATAGTAAAATGTTTACAAACTTTTATGTTAACCAAGTCATAATCTGTTACATTTTTTTATCAATAAAAAATCTTTCAATCTTATAACATTTTTGTTGTCAAACTAAATGTTCAATCAGGTCTAATGAAAACTTTTTAATGCAAACATGATGAAATACATTAAGCATTACTACAATAATAAGCATTACTCTCACTTATTCTGCAAAACATACAATGTATTAGTACTGCATAAAAATTTATTTTATAGCTAAAAATTTTTATCGATAGTTAGCATCTATTGCTTTTGTATGGTTTCAGCAGGTTTTGGTCTTCTCAAATGGCATTCAGACTCACATTGTATTCTAGTTTACAAACTGTCAGAAAAGGCATTTTACCTTTACAAAGCCTTTGGATTATTTTCAATATTTGTGTGTCATCCAAACTTTCTTTGTATCTTTTGCACTTCTAACATTTCTAACTCAATTTGCAATGATATAATTCTTACATGACATACAGCAATAAGTTTAATGCTTCTAAGCCTGTTATCAATAGGTCAGATTCCAACTGCAAATATATGTGGAGCTGTACTCCTTCAAACTAATCTTGTACTAGCAATGTACTTATTAAATCAAGGTTAAATAAATGCATTCCTGCAACCTCAAAGTTAGTTCTACCAATTAGTTTTTCAGTTAACTAAATATTATTAAGATACACTTCTGATGCTGTTATAGAACTGTTGATATGATTTGTTTTTTTATTTATATGTTTATCTCAAATTCTAAACATGTTTCCAATATTGCCAAAGTCAAAATGTAACGACTATTTGCAATTCCCATTTCATGCAAATGTTTTTCTTCAAGATGTTTCATGCAGCTTTTGAGATCACTCTCATGCAGCCTACATAAAATCTCTTACAAACCATTTTTCTCATCACTTACTATAGTCATTTCAATAAGTACTGTTCTGCTGGTCATCTGGAATTGTACTGAGCCTTTGTAGTTTAAGTCACCTTCTCATTTCAAACTCTATTTTTAGTAATTACTTGTCTCTACATTCTTCTTTGCTTTCATTGCTCTTCTTTGATTTTTTTTAATTTTCTTATAATCATGTAACTGTTTCATGCATTGTGCACCTTGCAGCTAATCTCTCTGCCCAGATTATCTTAAAAGTATAATTAATACAACTATTGTCCAAAACTTCTATTTTGGTAGCTATAGAAATCTAGGCACTTACTATATGTGTCATATTAAAAATCTGCATGCATAGTTACTTAAATTTGAAAAGTTTTATCAGAATGTTTTTAGAGATTTTGAAGCTGGAGCTTAGTTTCAAAGAAAAATAGCTTCACAAGAATACAATATCCATGCACCAAGTTATTGCTTCATTCAGTAGATTCATATTTGATTGAGTAATGGTTTTCAACAATAAAAAACTGAAAGTATTTGATAAAAAAATATCTGGAAAAGATTGAAAATTCACAAGCAAACTAGAAATCTTTCATTATTCTTGGTTTTGGTGCTGAGTGCATATTTCTTGAATATCAAAGTTCTGTAGTTCTGTAAATATGTATCCTTTTATTTATCATAAGTGCTGCAATTACTGCTAACACAGAAAGATTGATCATACCAATTCATGATACCGTAGATAATTTCAGTACTGACTGGAAAATTCCTTTAATCCAATTTTTGCAAAGTAAGGCAAAAAGTTCAGTGACACTTTGATATACTATAACTTTCTCTGGTTGAACAGATTTTGATCATAATTGGAATGTTTTCCAGCAGTTCGCCCAAGGATGTATAGTATTAGAGCATAACCAATGCCATTTATATTGCTTTAAATTTGGGGATAATAAATTTATTTTATGCTGTGAGGAAACTTTCAGCTTCTTATTGGCTTTACAAAGTTTTATAATATGCTTAAATAACTGTTAAATCTCATTGCTACTCAGGGAGTTTCAACATTTTAGTATTCCATTAGTATCTAAGATCGCTTTAATAATTATGCATGATGCTACAATAATTGTTGATATTATTATCTAAGTCTTTCATAGTTGTTGATGTAAAACAATACTATTTTTTTCAACTATTTGTTGATGCTGTATTAATAATAGTTATAAAAGTTCAAAAACTCATTCTGTTAGTCTAACTTTTTAATTTTATCAAACATGGTAAAGTGGTCCTGTGATAAGATTTGATATTAGCTTAGATCATAAAGATCTGACATGACTTTGCCTTGATGACTATTTTTTGAAGTTTTAATTCTAGTGCAGTTTCAAGAGAAACATAGCCTCTTTGAAAGACTGCACTTGTTGGTTGATCTTTTGTTGCGTTGAAAAATTATGAATTTTATATCTTTACAGTATTGTTTAAAATTGTTTTCGCATATTTGCCATTTATTGTTTTTGCATATTTGTCTTTTATCATTTTGCCTTTTAGCCCTAGCAAAAATTATGCGCAATCTTATTATAATGATTCTTCTAAAATGCGTGACATATATTTCTTTTGGCTCATATTTCTATAGAGCATTTTTGGGCAAGTTAATAACAGTATTCCAATGCACTCTACCGATTCAGCGTTGCCGCCAACGCGACGATGCAAGCTTGTTCTTGAAGATAAGACTGAGTTATGGGGCTACAGTTTTGGCGCTGATGTACCAGTGAGTGGGGAAGTTGTATTTAGCACCGGCATGGTAGGCTATACAGAAGCTTTGACTGATCCTTCTTTTAAAGGGCAACTACTATGCCTCACTTATCCAATGATTGGAAATTATGGAGTACCAGATCGATCTCTAAAAGACGAATTTGGCCTTCCTAGAGGTTTTGAATCAGAGCGCATTCATGCTGCTGCTCTCATCGTGCAAGATTACAGGTTAAATGTTTACTATCCTCTTGCTTAAATTTGCACTCTCCTCTTAAATTTTAATGGAAAGATATGCGAGAAATTTTGATTTTGAGTTTTATTTCATTAAAAAAATTGTTTTTTCTATTTTTTCATATCATTGCTTTTCAATTAATCTATTTTGAAATTTTAATGTATAGAGAAATATGGTCCACACGAGAATTTTGAATTTTATTACTTGAAAAAGAAAAGTTAAATAAGTAAGAACGAAAAATATATTATTGCAATTGTTCACACAATTTACAGTTAAACACTGTAATTTTACAAGTATCAATCTTTCTCGTAAGCCATTAGCCATTCACGCTTGATAAATTTAATCAAATAGTAATTGCTTGGTCTATAATTTTTTCAAGACTTTGCAAGCTTCACATTTTATCAGCATTCAGAAAACTCCGTATTTTCTAATAATTAATATCATAAAAAACCTGTGATATCTCTATATTGTATGGGTATTACCATCCATTCAAATTCTGAAGTTTCTACATGCTTTTGTAATTGTGTGGAATAGTGACTTATTCATTTTTATACCGCACAATCTTCGAGAGGATCCAGAAAATTTGAAGTAAAAATATTATGTGAATATGAAGCAAACTTGATTACTAATATAGAGTGTTTGATAAATGTTTATTGTTTTGTAGCTACCATTATAGTCATTGGGATGCGGCTTCAAGCTTGGGAGATTGGTTAAAAGAGCAAGGAGTACCTGCTATTTGCGGATTAGATACACGATTACTAACAAAGAAGATTAGAGATAAAGGTATTTCTTGTCATTTTTCATTTCTTATATAATTTGTTCAACATCAGGAAGTTAAATGAAAGGTAAAGAATATTTTCAAACAAAATAGTTCTCGAATAGCATTCTTGTTCAGCCCTAAGACATCGCTCATTTTCTCTTTTTACTTTTGATTTTTTCTCTATGCAATTAAACAACAGAAATTATATTACAATATGTTCATAAATATAGAAAATGCCTATAATATTGATGTAATTTTTTATGCATATATTTTTTATGTAGGCGTTTTGCTTGGACGTATAGATATGGAGGGTATGGAGCCGATTTTAACCTTCAACGATCCCAATAAGATAAATCTGGTGGCTGAGGCAAGTTTCTTTATTTGTTAAATTAATAGCATTCTTACAATGCGATATGCATATATTTATTTATTACTTTGATTTATGAATACCATAAAATCTTCTTAGTACCATCATTTTTCAACATTCATAACATAATATGATAAATTTCTATACATACAAACATGCTATATATCTCTGTTGGTAACTTATTCACTTTAATTCAATCATTTGCGCCTATGCAATAACGATAGCATTTTAATGTTGTATTCTTTTCAAAAATACTATCTTTATTTAATTTGTTTACTATGCTTTTATCATAGCTTCAAAAGTATAACCAAGACTGAACTCAAGATCAGGAAGATTGATATTATTGAATAATATTAAATATATTGTGCAAAATCCATATCTTATCAAGTTCAAGCAAGTAAGATTTTTAAATATTTTTTTAGCAGTTTGCAGTTTAGTGCGCAATTTGACTTGTGCAGCTCACAGTTCAACATTTAGTTTCACAGTTCAGTTTTTACAGCTCACAGTTATATGTATAGTACAATGTTACATACACTGTTTGCAGTTTGGGTTGTAAAGTTAAAAGTTTAATGCTCAGTTCATAGTTCAATGTTTAATTCACAGTACAGTGTGTACAGTTCATTACATTCATATTTTAAATGTTAATTATTGCTTCCTGATCTCTGCAACTTTATTTTTATATTTCTAGGTTAGCACAAAAAATGTGCGAGTTTTTGGTACAGCTGGAGTGCGCATATTATGCGTTGATTGCGGTATAAAACTGAATATCATTCGGAAATTAGTATCAAAGGGAGCTCAGGTTAGCAAATCTTGAGTTACAAATAACATAAGTAATCGTATATTGGCCCGGTATTGTTTGATTTTATGTGGTTGTAATTCCATATGAAGTTATTTTTACATTGCTATGAAAATATGAAAAACGATATGATTTTATCTGAGTTAGTGCACATTTACTCTGGATTGGCGGGTTTATCTGTATTTCAGAGCTCTTTAGTTTTGTCCTTGACACTCAAGAGCAAATCAATAAAGTTAGTTGAAAAGTTTAAGTCATTACAGTATTGAATTTTGTAATTTCTCTTGGATTATGTGGAAAATACCACAGGTTATATGGGACTAAAATGAGCTAATTGGATATATATTAATCTTGCTTACATTTGCATTTGAAATTTTTTTGATATCATTTAGATACTTAGTTATTAGTAACTGACAATCAACTTTATATACTTCTGCAATCTATTTGGAAAAAGATTGAGATTTTACATCAATAACTAGCACCATGGATAGTTCTGTATGAACTTTGCCTATATTGATTGTATCACGTTCAGTAATACATTCTATATGATAAAAAATCGAACTATTAGGATTACCTCTACGTGAAATTCGTTATTTAAATTTATATCAAGTTTTATGTTTAAAGATTCTGTGAAAGTCCTTTAATAATCATAATGCTATTTTTTTAATTACTTCATCTTTTTCTGCATTTTTTCCGATTCCTCGCTTTTTACTTTTTATACCTAATAATATGGTAGCTACGACAATTTTTTGAAATTTAGTATCACTTAGCATTATACTTTACAGAAATGATATATGCACTGTTATTTCCTTTGCTTTATTATTTCGTTGGACTTACGATGAAATTACAGTAATTTTTATAGATCAGATACTATGCAAGTATCTATCAGTACGGCATAGTAATACATGCTTTCTTGAAACTATTTGTTGCGGTAAAAAACTGTTGTTCATGGTGTTCTAGAGTGTTTATATTTTAGTCCATTATTTATTTGGTTTTCTATTCAGGTTACTCTGGTTCCTCATGACTTTGATTTCTCTGCTGATATTTCAAAATATGATGGTTTATTTTTGTCGAATGGACCAGGAGATCCATCAATGGCCAATGCGACCATCAATACGTTAAAAATTTTACTTGAAAAAGCAGAAGATGGAGGACCAATAAGGCCTATATTTGGTATATGCTTGGGAAATCAGCTGCTCTCATTGGCCGCTGGGGCTAAAGCGGTAAGGATTTTTCTTCAATTTTTATCGAATTTTGTCCAGTTGGAAAATTCAAGACATGCAATTTTATGCTCAAGTTAAAAAGTCTATATAAAACCTCAAAAGTTAGGCTGTTTTTTGAAAGCTTGGCTCTGCCTGTGTTTAAAACTGAATAAAATACAAAAGGCAAAATCTGACCACATCATTTTGCTTTATTGAGGCCGAAAATAAAGGGAAATGCTGCTTACTTTGAGTACTTTTGTTAAACTTTATGGTATTTTATTGAAACTTATAGGTTTGTTTTTAAAATATTATCAAAAGCGTTTAAAATAAAAGTTCACAGCTTCAAAAAAGACAAGTCAGTTGCAAGATTTTAAAAACTCTTCAAACGAATGAAAACATGAATTAATCTAGACGTGAAGAAAGTATGAAATGAGCTATAATAAAGTAAAAAATGCATATTAAAATGTACTCATTCCGAATTGATGCTCCAGTATATATGTAAGCGCATGAGTGTATCCATTTAACAGGTTAAATTGCCTTTTGGAAATCGAGGCCAGAACCAGCCTGTAAGAAATGTTTTGACAGGAGAATGCTATATAACCCCTCAAAATCATGGTTATGCCATAGGTACATATAAAAAGTATGCAAATACACTACTTATGATATAATTTGTAATCTTCATTTTAAAGGTACGCCTGATGGCATGTTACATTTTTGTATATTGATATATTGAGAAAAAATATTCATTTCACAGAAATATAATATTAATTAATTACGATTTGAGTTGATAATTTGAAATTAAACTCTACATTTCGATTTATATATATTTGTTTTATGCATAATAGTTATTTTTACAGATATACGTAAATATTTACATAAATTTTTTGTTCCATCTTTTTTTCTCTTTGGTTTGTTTAGATAAATACATTGTCCATACAACAAATGCATTTCTTTAAATATTTATTTGCTATTGACATTCTTAGATGATAAGACACTGCCGAATGGCTGGAAGACTCTCTTTACCAATATAAATGATGGTACAAATGAGGTAAAAAATTTACATTTCAAAAAGTTTCCATGAAAAGCACATGTATATATTTATATATTATTTCGATCCCATAATCATTGAATTTATGCTTTTGCATAGTATTACATCATAAAAATTTATAGTGTAATGTTTTTTATCATAAAATAAGTAAAGTGCAAGGAAATCCTGATTAAAAAGCATAAATTTAAAGAGTTAATTTTCTCAACTCAATTATCGATTATAAATGCTAGAAGTAATTGGCCACTTAAAGTTTAGTAGTTTAAAATAGCGAAGAAAAATTATTTTTCTGCATTTACATAATTTTGAATGTTTCCAAGATATCTATGCCTCTAAGACACTTTATATGGATTGAGTATTGAAAAGGCACTTATTGCGAATACAGCATTTTGTGTAATATTTGAATTTAAAAGTGAATTTAACTGGATAGAAACACTTTAAGTACTTTATGCTAGTATATGAGTAATTTATATGAGATTCATTTTCACATCACGTAATCTATTAGTTTTGCAAAATCAATGAATATCATATCTTAATACAAAATGCTTATTATATATGTATATTTCTCTGATTTCTATATAGGGCGTGATACATGAAAGTCGTCCATATTTCACAGCTCAATTTCACCCGGAAGCACAAAATGGACCAGTTGATACAGAGTTTTTATTTGAAATTTTCTTAGACCATTGCAGGTAATTTCTGAGTTCATTAGACTATGCATAGATACAGATATTTTATATTTACTGTGCTTTGACAGCTTTCACAATATTCCTACTATGTCCCCACATTCAATTTAAGGCTTAAAGTATACTTGTATGAATTCTTTCGAAATAGGCGTAAAGTGTCTGGGCCTATAGAATTCCCAAAGGCCAAAGTAGTACGTGTACCACAAGAAAAACCTATTAAAAAATGCCTTCTGTTGGGAAGTGGAGGTCTTAGTATTGGACAGGTAATGTGCATACATTCATACAAAGATATATGCTGATACATAAGACCCGTTGATAAATTTATGCATCGATATATTAATATATATATATCGACATTTTTATATTAGGCAGGTGAATTCGATTATTCGGGGTCTCAGGCTATAAAAGCTTTAAAGGAAGAAGGCATAGAAGTTATACTTATGAATCCCAACATTGCTAGCGTACAGACAAATGTGGATGTAAAAAGTCCACACAAGGCCGATGAAGTATTCTTTTTGCCAGTAAACCCTCATTATGTTGAACAGGTAGCTCGTTTTTCTTTGTACATTACGTTTATTTAAAGTTAATGATGTATAACATGTAGGAAAGGATAAATATCTCAATCGAATATGGATATTAAAATTACATGATATTAATAAATCAGTTTTAACTCATTCAGACTTCCTTGCAATTTCTCCCTCGCTGCGCTGTAGTCCTCTGTATACTGTATAATGACCATTGCCATTACCTTTCAGCGACATTAGATAATTGGAGTTTCTACTGGTGTAACTTTTAAAAATAGTCAATTTTAGGTCGTCATGTCATCAGCACCCCTTTAATTGTAGGCTGCACTTTTCCATTGAGTTTTTGGCTATTTTTAGTGTTTAACTTCATATTTCATAATGTAAATTGTCGTGAGGACCGTTACATATGTTTATAGCTTCTTAGTTGGCTTTGTTAGCACGTATGCAATAGAAAGTTGAATGTTGCCTAAAAATTCTGAAATTTTTTGCCAACATTATTAGTTATCCATGCATCTTCTCATGAAAAATAAGTGGTTCTATTTATTTACAAATTGAGTTTTAACTTTGGTTTTGGTGGGAATTTTTAAACTATAAAAATGTAACCCTGAAGAAGGATTTGAAAGGACAAACACATACGTTGAGGACTTTTCAACTCGTATTGATATATTTTTTGTTGAAAGGTCCAATTTTCCAATGAAGTATTTTCTTGAAGGTAAAAAAGGACTGAATTTACTTGCTTGTTCTGCACTTTCACCAGATTTTATGCTTATGCAGTTTGTTGTGTAATGATATCGCAAATCATGCCTTGTTGTATTTCTTTATGCTACTGCAGATTAATGTAGTAGACATTCCAGTATACTGGCCATTAGTTGAATATGCAGTTATACATTAAGGTCCTGGAAGAATTCTATGTTGAAGTATAATTGTAGTTCAATATATTATATCAATCTGTCTTTTCCTATCTTCTCTATGCTGTGTCTGATGTCTTTTCTCTATAAATTACAAATCTTTATTTTAGGTTCTAAAGCGAGAAAAGCCGGATGGCATTGTGATTAGCATGGGTGGCCAAACTGCTTTAAACTGTGCTGTTGAACTATATAGAACGGGGATATTCGAAAAATATAGTAGGTTTTATTACTTAAATGTTTTCATTGTAGCGTCACAGTAGCAGATTAAATCAAATGTATACATTTTAGACTACAAGTTATTCTAAACTGTAAAAATGAACAAGTTTAGTTAGTTGAAGAGGTTTATTTGCTGTGAATTTAAAATTTGTTTATGGCAAAGAAGAAAATTGATAATGTCACGATGATCGATGTTAATTTGTGAAAGATAGTGCTTGCATTTCCTCATATCATTATATATTGATACTGATTAGCTGACTAGACACTTATTCTATAGGAGCACTTTTGAAGCACAGCTATAGAAATTGTTCTTGGAAAGTTTCATGGAGCAATACTTAGTCAAATTTTATGCATTTTACAATTAAAATCACCCTATCTCTCTTCTTCTCTGTGTACTCTCTATCCTTGAGATTCATCACATAATAAAGTTTAGTAAAGGCTATGTGAATTGTGCTGTTTAATTCATCGAAGTGATTTGTTAGGATGAAATTTATTTTGAATTATTTTTAGCGAAAAGATTTTTGGAGATTTATTTTCCTTCTGTTCTATTTTTGCGATAAGTAGTACTAGAGCTAATTATATGCATGAATTCGAATGTATTCGACTTTTGTCAAATAGACTCTTTTTGCTTTTATAATGCTTTAATAATATTGGCTGTATTTCATAGATGTGAAGGTTCTCGGTACTCCAGTTGAAGCTATTATGGCAACAGAAGATAGAAATATTTTCAAAATGAAGGTAATATTTATGTCGATTTATATTTAATCTTATCTTGCGAAAAAGTTTAAAAAATTATTGTTTTAGTTATGTTGGTTGACTAGGTCTTAAATTTTTCCAACTGCTTTATTTAAATAGTTTTCAGATGACCAACTAGCGCAGTGATTTGAGTTCAAATATATGTGTCATGTTCAATATGTAGCTGTAAACTCAAGTTTAACAAAAAAGTGCAACTTAATACTACTATGAATCTTTTAAAACAAGGACTTATAATTTAGCTTTTAAAAGAATACCTATTTTTAAATATTTCAATAAGCAGGTTCTTTAGCACGAGATTAAATAGTAAGTACACTACATTACATTCATATGTTGCAAGTTCATATTTGATTTCTCCATATTTATCTCAAGTTGCAGCATACTCTTCAAGGAATGGTTTTAAAAGAAATAGATGTCTTTATGAATGTATGGCTACATTTGGATGACCACCAGATTTCAGTGTTATAGGAATTTCAATAAGTATTTTGGCATGCTTTATGTCTCATACCGATCGGCAGTTAGAATTGTTTTCTGTATGGCAAACCTTTGAAAATTATTCATCTGGAAGGCTGTAATTTTTGTTAAAAGGACTTTCCATGATGTTTGTAAATGAACTTGCCGAGAAGTCGAAATCTAGCAAGATTACCAAAATTCAGTAATACAATATACATGAATATATTTATTTTTGCTTCTTATTTTGAAAACTTTCTGTATAGGCTACAATTTTTAGAAAAGGCTCAAAACAGCTATTTCTTGAGAGTTTGATTTTACTTCTCAATCTTATATGTAATAATAATTTTCATTACTATATATAAGCCAATCATCTAGTCCCTTCAAGTACTAAAAAATATATAGATTAAAAAATTAAACAGCACTTGCCAAAGGAATGAAACTCCTACATTTTTTGGTGAGGAGTGGACAATAAATGTTGTGAGTTTGAGATTGCTCTCTTATAATATGTTATTTTCCTTTAGTTAGCTGAAATTAATGAGAAAGTTGCTCCATCTGAGGCTTGCGAAGAGGTTGATAAATGTATCGCAGCGGCAGAGAGAATAGGTACATATTATATAAATAGATACATTCATATTTTTCATCGAATACTTTTCTGTTTACATCTTTTTATGACCGAAAAAACCTCAATTCTACACAAATTTTGTTACTAGTCAACACTTATCATTTAGTACATTACTTCCGACCTTGATAAACATATTACACTGTCATAAGCTATGCAGCCATTCAAAACTCATAAGATTTACATGGTTCTGTTCAATGTTTGGAATTCAAGCCTATTGTGCAGCTGGGTCTTAAAACTATGAATTATTGTTTCGTTCTACAAATTCAGTGCACTAGGGATTGGTAAGTAGGGCCATATCATTTGGTATATATTTTATGCATCGGAAAAAAATTCCAAATTACATAGCAAAAAAAATTATGTAGGTAGATGTATATATTACGAACATCCTTTAAAAGTTTTAAATGATTATTGGTGGTTGTTGAAAGAAAAAATCAAGCATGAAAAAATTGATTTTTGAAGCAAGCGAAATACGCGTCAATCTCCTTCAGTTATAAAAAAAGATCCGATATGTATAATTGGGTAAAAAATCAATTGATAGTATGAAAAATTCAAAATTTGAGCAACTTTAGTGGAATTCATGTATTTGTATTTTATGAATTTGGGTCTTATATATAATCCGACCTGCCATGCGCAGTTAGTATATCAATGCATGCAGCAAATGCTTACCGGTGAATCGAAGATAAGCATTACTGTAAAAGGTACATTCTCTGACTGAATATGCAAATTCGTTTTATGATTTTTTGAATTATTTAGGTTTAACTATATATGTATGCATTTAATTTTTTAAGGTTATCCTGTGATGATTCGTGCTGCTTATGCTCTCGGAGGATTAGGATCTGGAATATGTTCAACTGAAGAAGAGGTGGCGAATCAATTATACTTTTTCATTGAGTCTACTTTAATTAATTAACACCGAACTAGTTTGAGTAGTGTATACAGTTCCCCCACAACAGTTCAGTTTATTCTATATGTATGTTATGTATTACAGTGTATAATTCAATATTTTTAATATTTTTCCTCTTTTTTCGTACAATATAGACTAGGGATTTATGTCAGCGTGCTCTTACTCTTGCTCCCCAAGTTTTAGTCGAAAAAAGCTTGTGGGGCTGGAAAGAAGTTGAATACGAAGTTGTACGCGATGTAATGGATAATTGCATCACAGTTTGCAACATGGAAAATTTTGATCCCCTCGGTGTACACACAGGTATGTATGCATGTATCCATACATCTACACTTTTTATAGCTTATAGCTACCTTTGCGCATCAGAATATAAGCATGCGTAGTTGCGTACATAACTGCTCTTTTGGATTTTTTTAAAACAATTGCTAAACAAACTGTATTTCCTTTTACTGTAAGCTTGTTTGGAATTACTTAAAATATTATGATTTTCCTCTGAAATAATGATGTACATTATAATTTAATTTGCTTTAATTCTTGTAAAAAGGTGATTCTATTGTGGTTGCTCCGAGCCAAACTTTGAGTAATGCTGAATATCATATGTTGCGGGAAACGGCAATTAAAGTAGTGAGGCACTTAGGAATTATTGGCGAGTGCAACATTCAATACGCTTTGGATCCGTGTTCTTTAAATTATTGTATTATTGAGGTGCGTATGTTTTGAAACTTATTTCAAAATCCGTTTTGATACAATTCCTAGTAACATTTAAAAATATAGAAAATAAATTTGATGAAGATCAATTTTCCTTTACGTATATTACTTTCAACTTCTTCAAAAGTTGTTCAACGCTCAAGACTAATAATAGATCCTTTGTAGCAATTCTAAATTTAGAATAAATCGAACCTTTCATGAAAAAAGTTTGGAAAATATATTTGAAGATAACTACAACATCTAGTAAATTTCTTTAGGAAGAAGGGATAGAGCTAAATTATTGATAACTTACCTAAAATAGCAGTAGTAAATGAATAATAACTCAGATTTATATCTGTCAAAGTATTTCTACCTTTTTCAACATGAATGATTTGTTCTAGAATAGTTATAGAACAATACTCGAATTCTTAATATGCTATCTAGTATGAAAAGTAGTTGTCTATGTAGTATGTAGTCTGGTTGGTATTATCAGCGCACCATCCAATAATACCAAATTCAAACTTATAGAAGGAATCATTATAAAATCCTAGACTCAAAAAATATCTGTAAGAAGTCGACATGCAGTTCGATTGAAGTGAAGATAGCAGCAAAACTTACACTGATACATACATGGATGTACGCATTGACTTTGAAGCATGGCAGTCTCGTTTACAACCTAGCGATGAATATACATGTATATGCAAGCACAATTGGAATATAAAATGAAAGCAATAAATAAATCAAATGCTTATTATTGAATATAATTTTATTAGTTTTTGATATTAGCCTGATCAGTTAAAATTGATTAAAAAGCAATTTTATGGAGCAGATGTAAAATGTTTGTAGATCATTTCAGAGAAAATTAACAGGCTTATACAAATTGATGCATATTTAACTACTTATAGATATGTATAACAAACACTTTTAATTGTTAAGTAAGATAACAACGTGTTCCTTTCATACTCTGCTTTAACTATTATATCTCAATTGCAGGTGAATGCCCGTCTATCTCGTTCATCTGCCCTAGCTTCAAAGGCTACCGGGTATCCCTTAGCGTTTGTTGCTGCCAAACTAGCCCTTGGTATAACTCTGCCGGACATTGAAAATGCAGTGACACGGCAAACCATGGCATGTTTTGAGCCTTCCTTAGACTATTGCGTTACAAAGGTATGTACCAATATTCGTATACTGTTATCAGTAAACTTTGCATGTAAAGGATTTATCGGGAACACAAAATTAGTTCACAATATCCGATACTCGTCATATCTTAAAATCTGAAGCAATTTTCGGCATAGCATACTTTTTTTGTTTCATTAATTAGAATTGAAAAATTGCTGCAAGCGACTTGTTGTATCTAAAGTTTGCTGCATATGCTATAAAATAATATGCTGGCAGAAAAGCAGCAATACATAATATTCTAAAACCTGAAGCTGGATTCAGCCTGATAAGATTTTTTTGCATGTTTATTGTAAATGAAAATTGTATTAAAATACATTATTTTTCAATTTTACTGGTATATATGTTTTGAATTAGAATACTCGTTGTACATAGGTTCCTAGGTGGGATTTATCTAAATTTAGCAATGTCAGCACAGAAATCGGATCAGCCATGCTTAGTGTAGGTGAAGTTATGTCTATTGGAAGGACTTGGGAAGAGAGGTACGATATGTAACTTTGGATGGAACAAATTCGCTTTTAACCACGCACTTTCCCTTATAACAAACAAAATAAGAATTATATTGTACGAAGTTGAGCTTCGGATTTTCGGGATAAAACGAATTTTGGACATTGGAGATTCCATAAACTGTCAGCTTTACTGTTTTCATTGGGTTTGCATAATTTTAATGGTGTATTGTGAGATAGATAGTTTTTTACATAAATGAATAAAGCCTGCTCAGAATAAATATTTTCCCTTCAAAGTATTGAAAAGTAATGTATTTCTCGTTCAAACTATATACTTGCTCGGTCAACATGAGTAATTTTTACATATTTTTTTTATTTTTGTTGGAATATTTTATTCACTTCTTTCGACCTAGGAAATGTACATGATTTATATATATATATGAACCGTATTGAAGAACTGTAAGAATTATTTGCATTATATCCAAATGAATCCGTGACTTGCCAGATATTGATTAATAGAAATAACTGCTTTGATGACTCGCCTTCACAGATTTCATACTTCATTTCGCACTCTTTGGTTTTCTAGTTTTCATTCGTTGCTACTTTCTTCTAATATATTACCTTTCTTTGTATTTAGATTTCAGACCTAGTTTAAATTTGTAATACACTTTGAGTGAAATTACTGTCAGTTATGATAGCATGTACATATTCTATAGACATATTTATTGTATGGTATTTGAAGAATATTGACTTTTTGATTGTTTAAAACCATTGGCTATATATATTTTAGTATTCAAAAAGCAATGAGGATGGTTGATCCAGCAGGAGTTGAGGGATTTGAACCTCGAAAGGGCAACAGAACAATAAAACAGCTCAAGCGAGAGCTAGGGCGTCCTACAGACCTCAGAATGTTCTCTATTGCACAGGTATCCACATCTTTATGTACGTATGTACAACTTTTCTACGAAGATCATCTTTTTTTAGATACAAATGTGGGGCTGCCGTAATGAAGTTCTTGGTATTTGACAAGTGTTAAAAAAAAATTCACCTAAATATATAGTTTTTGCATCTCAAAATATTGCTAAGTTGCCATCATTTGAAAACAAAATTGAAGGCCTTTGTGGGGAGATGTCGAGGTTATGCAGTAATTTCAATATTTGAATTTGCCATATCGTAATTACAATAAACTTCGAATAAATAAACGAAAATGCTATATTTTGACAAATTCAGCTTTACAGTTTCAAGTGTGACAAGTTTAGATGAAACTAATTTATTATGTGGTCCTGGCAGGTTTGTTGTATTCATATTCAACTGCATTTATGTTCTGAATTTAGGACTATACTGTTAAGAATATTCAGTGGTAATTGAGCCATATTAACATATGCCAAAATATTACCATAATTTTGTTCTATTATGGATAGATTTAGTAATGTGTGCACGATATGTGCAAATTTTATATAGTGGCCAAAGTTTCATGGATATATTTTTTTACAAATTGTATTACAGACTCTATATGAAGGCACCATGTCAGTTGATGAAATTCATGATATATCAAAGATCGACCGCTGGTTTCTGCGAAGACTTGAACACATTGCAAATTACAGCAAGACATTGAAATGTTTAAAATCGACAGATGGTCTTAGCAGAGAGGTAACTTTTTATGTTAAAATCCTTGTTTCGCAAATTGCATATTTGAAAATTTTTGTATCATGAGATTAAAAACACTAGAATTCGAAGTAGTAAACTGATCAAGTAGTAATTGTGAGATGTATGATTAATTAGTATTCAAAGTAGTCCAATAGTCATTGGTATGAAATGTAGCAGACTAAACACTGTGTAAATATTTATCCTTATATATGGTACAGAGCTATTATTGGCTAAATTTATTCTACTTTCTTATTGTAGGGGATGTTATTGGCTAAGCAGATGGGATTTAGCGATAGGCAGGTGAACTCATAGATCGTGTAAAACTTTTATGTGAAGGATAAGCATCGATTAAGTTAATCAAATATAAAGGCTCGAATATATCTAGCAGAATGGTGATGTGCTGCAGCGAAATAATTCATAATTAGTCTTTCAAACCTAATATAACGCTAAGAAACTATAATCGAAGTCTTTCCCTCATACCCTCGCAAATTTTTGTTAGGTGACAATTTACTCTTAACCCTTAGTGGGGGGGGGGGGTATTTGATAAGGTGTTATTTCAATTTATAATTAACTAAAGCTTGAAAATTCATGGAAATCAGGCATTACCCCTAGGCATTAAGTTTGGGAAAAGATGGCAGACTGAAGATATATTCTTGTAATGAATCAATTTTGCGGAAGCTTTTTTTTAGAGCTTATAAAGCAATTTCATGCCTCCACATCATCCATTTTCCATTCATCATAGGCTCTACTTTTCCATCGAGTTTAGTCGAAAGCATCATTTATAAAGATTATGTGCACATCACCTTTTTGAAAGAAGACTTTAAATGTATTCTTTAGAGCTATCTACGTCTGTCGTATTTTTCGGAATGTGGCAAACAAGAAAAAATATTCTTAGAATAATTCAATATTTGATGTGTGATTTTCGATTTGCTCTTATGGTGACATTTTAAATAAGATTATATATACGTGGCTAATAAATTCTAGTTTTCTTAAGTGGTTAGACGTGGGAAAACTAGCTTATTCTATTATACCACTATGACACCCAAAACATGCTAAAAGCGATTCATTGAAGAGAAGTTTGCTCTTGTGAAAATTGAATCCAACATTACATATAGCTTTGCTAAAAATATTTAGAATATCCTGCTAACACTGCAAAAACAGTCGACTCAAAAAAATTCTTAATGCAAAAAGAATCGTGGCATTAAAATGCTGGCATTTTCAAAAATGTTAACAGAACTCTGCCATTCTTAGCGCAACAGAAATATCACTAAATCGTTGGTCAATTATAGGAAGTCTCATTGAAATAAATTGACTTTAAGCAATTTTATTCAATAATATATTTGTAGATTTTCTATTTTCCATTAAATTATGATGTGAACTCCCCCTAACGTCAATAATACTGCAAACAGCTTGCAAGAGCTACTTTACCTGTGTGAAATATCATGAGTAAGTTTGAAAAATAAATAAATTTTAAACTTTTCGAAGATTACACTATTATGATGAATGGTTCTTAATCTATCTATTTTCATTTTGTGAAGATTGCTGCTAGATTGGGTACTCCCGGTGGTGAGCTGGCTATCCGAAGTGTTCGTGTTGGTATGGGTATATTACCTAGTGTAAAGCAAATTGATACCCTTGCTGCAGAATACCCTGCTGCCACTAATTATCTATATATGACATACTACGGTTCGGAGGTATACATAAATTTACATTGTTATTTTTAATATGCATATACTATAGCTTTGATAGTATATTCTATATTCATGAATTGTATATTTTCATCTTTCTAGAGTGATATAAAGACAGCAGGCGGAGGAATTATGGTTTTAGGCAGCGGAACATATAGAATCGGTAGCTCGGTTGAGTTTGATTGGTGCGGAGTCAGTGCCGTGCGTGCTCTGCGACAAATGGGATACAGGTGCAAACGTATGCACATATGTGCATACATACATGCATTTGTGCTGAAATATACAGAGAGGATGATGTAGAATGATATATGTGCCGTAAACACATAAATGCTGAACCACAAATAGACAAAGAGAGACATGGACATACGTCTATTATTATTTTATCAAATGTAAAGAAATGTGCAATTATTTTGTTTTTTATATTTTGTGCATCATGTCTGTTTGGCATAGGGCAACCATGGTGAACTACAACCCGGAGACAGTGTCCACTGATTTCGATGAGTGCGATCAGTTGTATTTTGAAGAGCTGAGTCGTGAACGGGTTATGGATATTTGCCAACAGGTTATTAATTGAATTATTCACTATTTTCAATTATATAAGCAATATAAAAGCCACTATATATGAGACATTCTGAAGGTTAGTAATTCTTTATAAAGCGATTTTGTTGACAGTTAGGGTCGCCAAAAGTATTTCTCTCTGTACCTATAAAATTTAATGAAATTATTGCAAAAATTTTAAAATATGAATCTTATTTACATTAGAATGCACTCAGCACCAGTCATTGTGTACTTAGGCAATTTCAAAATTATGACTTATTAAATAAATGAGAACTGTTGTTCCACAACTTCATGTGCGTTTAGTTTTTCTGCTGAAATTTTATAATCCGAATTACCGATCAATAGAATCCATTACATTGATGTCAAAATAATCTTTTTCTCATACTCTACCTTTTTTTCCATTTATTGTAAAAAACATTTCCGCAATTTATATCAAAAGTTTGATTCTAGTAATATACTAAGTATCAAAGTACCTAAAATTATTAAAATACAGGTCGTAAAGGATTGAGTGTTAAAGTGCAAAATGGCCCATTTAAAAATTGAAATATATATTTTGATAATTTAAAGTATAATAATGCAATATTGATACTATCCATTGGTTTTATTTGCATATTGAGTAATATTTGAATATAGCAAAGTCGCTTTTAAAGAATTTCACTTACGATAAATAAATGTAATAGCCATATTATGTTAAATTCAGATTTTCCAATACAATGAATATCAGATATAAAAAATTTGTCCAACAGTTTTGACAGATTCATTATTTTCGAAGTTTATTGCATTGCTACCAGAGCTAAATTTGATAATTTTCTGTTATAATAATTGATTATTTTTCTTGTAGGAGGGGATTGAAGGGGTGGTAGTAAGCGTAGGAGGCCAAATCCCCCAAAATTTGTCTTTGCCTCTAAAGCAAGCTGGAATTCCTATTCTAGGAACTTATCCAGAAATGATAGATTGCGCAGAAGACCGTCACAAATTCAGCGCTCTGGTTGATAAGATAGGTTTAGAGCAGGTATGTATATGTTGGTTGTGTAGACAATGACTATGGTCCTCAGTTCTATTGTGGTCATACCAATGTCTGAACAATATGTTGATTTAAGAATATACAATAAAAATCAGTTAGAATAAATCTATCATAATTTCCGAGTTCATTCATTATATCTGACTTTTCTTGTATTCGAAAATTTGATGCTGGACTTGGCACAATATGTCTTTTTAGTTTATTTGTTATAAGAAAAAATTTGTTTCAAGTACATTCATTATATCTGAAGCTTATTATAGCTATTTTCATTTAACTGAGTGTAAACGATGATTCTCCTGTATGCGCAAAAGCATTTCTGCTCAGCAGGAATAGTCTGTAAGAGATCTTTTTGGGCTCTTGTTTTATTCAAAGTTCATGTAAATGCTTCCTTTTAAGTCATTATGGAAATAGAAGGATTTTTCGACTCGCCAGAATCAAATCAGCACACTTGTGCAAAAGGCATTAAATCTTCTCTAAGATGTTTGAATGGATCAACGTAATAAAAGATTGCACCAAATCCTTTTGAAGTATGTAGTTGGAATATACTATTTTCCATGTAGGCTGCTTGGGAAGAGCTAACATCAACTGATGCGGCACTGGACTTTGCGCTTAAAGTGGGATTTCCTGTGTTAATAAGGCCATCTTATGTTCTTAGCGGGGCTGCGATGAATGTTGCATATGATCCTACACAGCTTAAGCACTGTTTGAATCAAGCTGCGGAGGTAGATGCACATGCAGAAGTGCATGCAATCCATTATCTTTATATTTCAAGTATAAAAAGTATCTTTCACGTAAAAGTTGGTTGCAACTGCACAGAAAAATGCAATTTTTGTTCTGAAATTTTTCTGAATTTTTTCATTCTTGTATGTTCATGCACTGAAGTATATGTTTACTTTTGGAGTAATGATAATGTCATATTTTGATAAGAATTGTTGATAGTAGAAAAGAATGATCGAGCAATATTCTGATTGAAGTACATAATCATATTTCAACTTGAGAATTGTTGGAGAAGCATATTTATAAATGTTTATGCAATAATATCTAGTATGCTTGATTGTATACTATGCTAGTCTAACACTAGTTATGGCTAGCGCTACTGTAATATATATAATCTTAAATTATTTGTATGAATAATGCTAGGTAAGCAAGGAGCATCCAGTTGTGGTTTCAAAGTATATTCATGGAGCTAGAGAAGTTGAAATGGATGCTGTAGCTCAGGTATCTAGAAGTCTATATGTGCATATTCGTATACATGTACTCGATCCTAGGCAGTGTGGGGGGGGGGTAAGATGGCTGAGTCGGACTCCCAGTAGATTAAATTCAATGCAATGTTAAATGTAATATTAAATTGGTTCTAGTTCGCTAATAGTTTCTTTCAACTGCATAATGTAACAAAAAATTTATTCTTGAAATATCTTGATTTCTTTATTTGCATAACTCAAACGAAACTGATGACCCTGGTTGCGGATTTGACCGAAATACTGATCCGTACCTTTTTTCAAATAATTTTCAAACAGAATTAAAATACTGACGTTTGCAATATTCAGTAGAATCCCCTTGAATGAATAAAATTGTGACAAACCCTTTAAGGGGTCCTTTAATAGGCTTCCCTTTTTATAAAATGAATTCATACAATGTTTCTATAATTGAGTCAGGGCTGGACAGGCAGTGTGTTACGAAACTTTATTAAATATCAATAGATTATTTATGAGGAGTTCTATTGTCTTACTCCATTTATTTTTATTTTACCTACTGAAGCGAAATGATGTAATCTATACTTATGGTCAAAAATATAGACCTGGGTCATAATTTCATATTTTACTTCCGAATTAAGGACGGAATTGTTGTTGCTGCTGCTACTCACATACATGTAGAAAATGCCGGTGTTCACAGGTACATACGTGCTTGTTGTATTTTTCTGTATGAATATACATATATATATAGATTAAAAAACTGTACTTAATCCTAGCCTTTCTGGCATTGCCACTGGTGGCTGTCTTCGTTGTGTGCCCCCCTCCCTATAAGGAGATTTATAGGGGGAGGCTTTATAGTAGATAGAATGTAATACATCCCACATTGTTGGTCACCCCCTTTGAAATGTATTGGACCGAACATACTGATGATATGTTACCGAAAAAAATTAGACACTATGAAAATCCTATCAATCTGTAAATTTAATTGCTATGTAAACTAACAGATTTTGGATATATTTTTCTTGCATGACAGAAAAGTCAAATATCAGACAGTTTACTAAAATTCAAATTTAGTAGCCATAGTTATATTTGAATATAGTGCCAGGATATCGTACCCAAATACTGCACTATGGAAACAATGAATTGCATTGAGATTAGTGGCGTGATTATATATAGAATCGATGATAATGCTTTTTGTCCTGGAATGAATTGAGGCCATCTAGTTCAAATTCTTATTTTTTCCTAAATATATGTCTATTTTTTATTGTAATAAGAAACAACCATTATAAAATAATGTTCTACGTTTTTTTCTGTTATGCAGTGGAGATGCTACTCTAGTGCTTCCCGCTGGACCCGAAGATTTAAGTAGTTATAGTTTCCATAGAGTGCAGTTAGCAACCTCCAAGTTGGCAGCAGCTCTAAAGGTTTGCAACATATATGCATGCATGTTTTGAGATGAAAGATATCGTAATGTAATATATCCTACCTAAGCTGTATACTAAGCATGATAACTGGTGAATTGAATTGACTGTTACTGGATGATTGTTGCCACAATATTATCGTTGCTCATTAAATGTTGCTGTTACTTGGTGTGATCCTTTGACGTGTCCTTCTAGAGGTTTACTAGATTTTTATCCATTAACATTGTTTCAACAATTAACCTTACTGGTTATTTATTTTTACTGTTAGTAGCATGTTATTGCTGTTGTTCAGGATGTTACATTTGGTATCTTATTCGGATACATTGTTATAATTATTAAGGAAAAGAAAAAACATGAGCACAAATGAAGAAGATTCGGTCGACAACAAATTGATATTAACTATGAACTTGACATCCACATGTAAAGTATCGAGCCATTGAATTAGAAATTTAAATAATTTATTTTATCAGCTCACAGTTCAGCATACAGTTCGACTTCTAGAGTTCAATAGTCATGATGCGCATGACTCGTATATATAACATATATTGCAAATGTCCAACATGCATTGAATTTTGAATATTTTTGTTCAAAAGATAGAACAATTTCTAAAGGTACATTTCATTGTCGAACAATAACTGAAATAATCATCTATGTATTCATGATATACTCTTCTTAATTTCGTCTATTTTCCATAGGTGACGGGGCCATTTAACATTCAGTTTCTAGTGAAAGGAATTACTTGTATGGTCATTGAATGTAATCTCAGAGCTTCTCGATCTTTTCCCTTTGTTAGTAAGACCATGGGAGTAGATTTTATTGAAGCTGCTACCCGAGTTATGGTAAGAACTGCAAGATTAACTTTATGTTCCATATGAAAATATTCTGGAATTTTAATATTTTGTGCAATTTAATTGGGCATGGATAAAAAGAATAATTGACTATTGATTCATCATATATGAGCATCTTCCCAAAAAACTTTCTAGATTAAATTTACAGTGCGTCTTTTTGAAATTGAAAAAACTGCATAGTTTTAAATTTCCTTTTTTCGAGTACTGCAAACTTCAGATAATAGCATTAAGCTTTGTGAATTGAAGCAATTTTTTTTAGTAACGCACCAATGGACCATAATGCCAAAAAATAATTTAGTGCATTGACAAATTTTTTTCTTATTTTATTTATTCTTTATATATTAATTGCCATTTTGATAGGTTGGCCAAGATGTTTCGAATATGAATTTACCCAAGTTATGGGAAACCGGTCGACCAATGGGATACGTCGGTGTCAAAGCTCCGATGTTTAGTTTCACCCGTTTAAAAGGTGCTGACCCTATATTAGGTGTTGAAATGGCATCTACAGGCGAAGTTGCTTGTTTTGGCGCAACGAAGCAGGAAGCATTTCTAAAGGTAAATTTATCGACTGTTTCAGTAGATTAGTTAGAATTTGCTTTAATTCTACATGTTGAACGCTTCTTAAAATTTTGATTTCTATGTTCGTAGTTATCAATGAAACTTCCTCTCATGTGTTTATTTATTGCATACACCACTCTGATATACGCATATTTTTACTGGGTGCATTAATCATTCCATTTCAAAATCTTAGTTTGAATTTGATTCTGGCGGTGTAATATTATATCAATATTACTATCTGCAACTTTTTGAAGATATTTTAAAAAGCACCTCAGAATTTGTTGTTTAGGTATTTTATTTCTCACAATTTTTCCTGTAGCCTTAAAGCTCTAATAATTTGTAATCTAAAAGGTCATTTCATCATAATATGTTAATAATAGCATCTACAATATCACTGGTTATACCCAGGCATTGCTATCTACTGGATTCAAAATGCCGGAAAAAGGAATTTTATTTTCGGCACAAGAAAAACTTCTGGAGCCCCTAACACATGCTGCTTATGAACTGGGACGTTTGGGATTTGCTCTCTATGCTACCCAGGTCTAAAATTGTTTCATTTTTGTATCTATCAGCATGTATGTAAACAAACTTACTTTGAGTGAAGTTGTCATATTTAAATCAGTTCAAAGGATTTCTTAAATAATACAAAGGAATTGAATTGGAATTAATAAATTAATATTTTCTCTTGAAGATAAAAATACAATATTTGATGGAATACTGATATGCATTTTCTAATTGAATTAGCTGTTATTATGTGATATGGTCTTTTCGTTCTAAAATTTTAGTTTCCATATTAATTTTTTTTCAGCAAAAACTTATTTTTTTGGGCTAGGTTATGCATATATTTCTCAGCGTTATTTAACCGTTTCAATTACAATGGCCTTTTATGTGCAAATTTAGTTGGCCAAGAAAAATGATCAAAATAAGTCTCACAAAATATGAAGTGCTTCTTCTCATTGAACGACTGATTTTTACGATTATTCATCTCTTTTGGTGATGGAAAATGTTAAGCAAATTTTTAATAGTTTATAAACACATGGAATGTTTCATTTCTTGCTTTGTATATTTAAAAAAGTTGCTGCAGTTATTCATCACTTACCGCTGTGTTAGAGGTAGGGAAAAATTCTATAGATGAAATGGTAATATTATACTTTGAAGGCTTTCTGCCAATTTCATGAATCTTATACTGGAATTATTTTAAAGCGACTTTCAAACTGTTTTTTCCTATTATGTATATTATGCCATATAATTGCCAATATAATCTATAGTCTCTACATATTTTCAGCATATCATCGTACAGAACAAAATCAAGTTTATTCGACTGAGAATGGGTTTAGACTCAGTTGAATGTGCCTGCATAAATGTAGAGAATTATATTAAAAAGTTGATTTTTTTATCTATATTGAATTATTAGGGTACGCATACATATCTATCAGCTGCTGGTGTTGAGACGACTCTTTTACACTTTCCAAGCACAAATACTAGTCCTAATGTACTTGAGTATTTACGTAAGCGCAACGTCGATCTCGTCGTCAACCTACCTACATCAGAGAGCTTGATGCTTTCAGACAACTACAAAATTCGGCGTACTGCTGTAGATTTGAATATTCCTCTTCTTACAAATTTAAACCTGGTGAAGCTGTTTGTAGAAGCAATGGGACAGTTTAAGGAAAATAAATTGGTTGGATTGCTACCAGAGAGCTTATTTGATTACTACGAACGTGAGAAGCCTGAAGAAGCTTGGACGAATCCAAAAGAGTTTCATTAATTAAATGATAATATCTCAATTTAGATTTGCTGCAATCGATTTTCTGTTTACATCAAATATTTAAGCTGAAACCAGTGAGAACGTATTTGCACCGTAAAAACATATACATATTAAAAAGTTGGGGCAGCTTCAATATCAATGTTGGACTTTTCATTCGTGAATCAACAAATTTGCTCAAATCATGATAGCAGGTTAAAAATGAGCACTTTTCAGATCAGGTCTACGTGATTACATGGATAATTCATCAGATTATAGCATTGAATCTGCAGTGTAGTTGAAGTCAGAGTGACAAAGTTACAAGTGAACTTTGCTCTATATTTATTTATCATTGGATAAATCGGGCTGAACTGTTTGATTTTTCTAAATAGGGTATTCACTTTATTTTTTAATCATGATCATAGGTATTAAGTTGAAGATTCCTCTATTCAGATTTCTTAAATCACGAATATTGAAAAAATTCTGATGAATTGTTAAATGTATCCGTGTATTAAAAATTTCTAGTATATTATTAAATGCATCTGTGAGGCAAAACAAATAATACTATTGTGTCTAATTTTGCATAGGAACTAATGAAGTTCTCTGTTTTTGTTCTCAAAGAAGACCATTTACATTAATCTGGCCAAAAATGAGGATTAAATTTTATTGCAAATGTGCAGCAAATAAGATAATGCATCGAAATTAAAAAAATTTTCTAGAAAGTATGATTGAAAGATAGATAAAACCTTTAAAGGTTTACTTTATCCTTTGATTTCTGTAGATAAAAATATAACCCTTGGAGGAGTAGCCCCTAGACATTTTTTGTTGGCAACGCTTTTGATTTGTGGTGACGAATTGAAGAAATATTTTGTCACTTCAATTATTTGAAGATTTTCTGGAAAGGCATCCTATCCACATTTTTTACTTTAATAAATTATCCGGTATTGATGTGTTTCATGCAACCTTTGTAAACAATTAAGATTCTAAACGCACAATATCTCCTTGGACTTAACTGTTACTAATGCTTTCAATAAAAACCCAGCAACCAAACAGATTTACGTATGTTTTAGAAGGAAAGCATGAAAGTGAGCTTTGAACATAATGGGTTCACTTTAAATTAATTTGCGCGTAAACAAAAATGTCACATTTACCAAATTCAGTTCAAGACTTACAGTTTCAGACTTACGGTTATAACGAATTTTGGGTATAAAAATTATTTTGGCAGTTCCTTAGGTATAGGGTTTATGCAGTAGTATAAATAGGTTTGGAGCAAAAAACGTATGCATGCAAATAATGAATTATTGCAATATTTTCATCAAATTTTCAAATAAATTACATTTTACCGAATGCTTTTAAAATTTTGTTGAATTTAGGAATCACTCAAAATTTTGAAACATTTAATGCTAGCAGACTCATTACGCAACTAGAAAAGTTGCGGAAAATCATAAGCATAACATCTGATTGTTAAAAATTGTATATTTGAATTCAGTTTAATTGACCATCTGGTACATTTGAGGGTTGGTCAAACTTTTTACAGCTACATAATTAGATTGAATTATGCAAAATAAGCAATCTTATCAAAGTTAAGCTTGATTGATTCATTATGAATGTGTTGAACACGGGATTGCAAATGAAAGTGGCAGATTACTTTTTGTTCCGCCAGTTATTACATTACAACTATATTGTACATAAAATGCTCGTCGTGGAAATGAAGTAGTATTAGGGCCGCTGCAGTGCCACAAATCTGACGTAAATAACACCGCGTCACCTGCGGATACTGGCAAATCAATTGCTTCGTCCATGTGATTTAAATCAGCAACATTGGCTGGTAGTACGGTGAGACAACCATTCGCCAAATCACAATCATCAAGAGCAATCCATACTGAAAAATATACTGGAGAAGTTTCGTTTGTCGCGGAGAGAATCATCGCTAGTTGTTCTTCTGCATCAGTATGCCATCGAAAGTTAACTTTGCTCTTTGGCGGCTTACATATATACTGCTCATTAAACATGTATAACCCCGAGCCTGAAGACTCTGTCGGTACGAAGGATCGAGTTGCCTTTAAAATGATAGTTGGGAGTTTTTTCACGAGAAAACTAATTATGATTTCCTTGTGGATCTGGCTAAAAATATTGTCACAGTTAGACCATCTTTCTTTAAAATAGCAGCACGACTCTGATCGCGTTAAGCTTTCATCAGGAATGTCGCTATGAGTAAAAAAATCTAAAGCACAGCTATTCTCAATATACTCATCTGGTGTAGCAATTGACCTAAAGAGGTGATCGCTCTCTAGTCTTAGGGCAGCCAGACAATCAACATCAACAATATTTTCCAATATAATAAAATGCTGCCTTTCGAAGATTTGTGCAATACTTTCAGTTGTCATGCCACTGCAAATTTTATTTCTGCGACAGACTACATTTTGTAACATAAAAGTTTGTTATTGGTCAACTAGAAAAATCATGAATTATTTTGATTCGTCGGATAATATTTTTCTTTATGATGCTCTATTTTCAGTCATCTTATAGAGAATGATACATAAGCTAACTCGACAGCCATTCGTCGTTTACGCTCTATTGAATCAGTTAAAAACTGTTTCGAATTCTAGTCGACAGTCCGCCAACAAAAAGAGATATTTTTCCATGTCTTGTTGTGCGGCTAAACCTGAAACTAGCTCTGCCGATACCACTCGTGATGGCGTTAAAGAATATTATGGAAAGGTAAGTTATAGCTTATAGCTTTCCATATGAAAATTTCAAAAATTCAGAAATCAGATCAATCCTGAAACATGAAATCAATAGCATATAGCATACATTCTTTACATTGATTCTCCGAATCATAAAAAAATGCGTGACAATTGAATGTACGGAATTTTTTTCATTTTTTAGCTCTATATTCTATGTCAGTTGGAATTCTACCTACTATAGTGACACATAAAAAACAATGCATTATTTCGTTGCAAGTCTATTCTTATTACTTTCTTTCGATGAGTGTAATCTTTGCAAAGTGCTCTGAACTGTTAGTTAAGTGAGCATATATACATTGATAGCGTTTTTAATCTAATTCTTGTTGTGAAGCGAACGGCAAAATACAGATCATTATTGTTAAAAATTATGTTCCAAAGCTACAAAAAATCATTTTCTTTGCGCTTATAGCATCATGCTCCAATCATTGGTTTGTCCTCATACGTGCCTGACACATCCCCCTTTTGTTTACAAGTACAAAAAAATAATAATGCATTTTCAGAAAATTCACAAATTAGTTAAATTCAGTATATTACGAATTCAGACGTTTTATTCACGTTGTCTTATTTTCTTAGATTTTATCAAAGAGCGATGATCTCAAAACAAATGCTTGCACTACGGACAGTAAGATGCCGCCTCACATAAGAGCAGTGTTTCCCCTTTTATCTGATGAAGTAGTTTCGCGCTATTATGGTTGCGGTATTGTTGTGCCAGATCTCTTGGAAGGCTGCTCTGTTCTAGACCTTGGATGCGGCGCTGGTCGCGATTGCTATATTATTTCCAAACTTGTTGGTAGAGTTTCTATATTATCTAGTATCCATCCTTTCATCCAACTGTTCAGCATACTGATTTTTTTATAATTAAATCTACTCTAATTTTCATATGCCTTACAATAATACTTAGTCTGCAAAAGAATTTATTGACAAAAACCTCATACATATTTGAATGCCAAATAAGAGAAAAGCAGTGTTGACGCCTGTCGACCATAAATGCACAATTTAGTTCAGCAATTATGAATGCTGATGCAAGTCCATTATTTGATACATTTAAAAAAATGATTAATTAGTCAAAAAACCTAATAGAAAATATAAAAGTATCAAAAACTTTACTTTATTTGTCTTAGAAACAAGAAAGTATAGATGTTACTAAATAGCTTTTAGCAGATATATTTAGAAAAATTCCGTAATATAATAGAAATTTTATACTTTTTTCAAAGCAAACAAAAAAAGAATATGGCATAGAATAAAATGGTATAATAAGTAAAATTAAAATTAGAACTATATTACCAATAGTGGGAACCAAAAAAAGTGATAAAATATTAATTTTATTGTTTGGCATTGCTTTACTTCAAAAAATCAGACCCAGCAATAATAAGTATGCAGTCCGAAAATAGACATTAATTTCTTGCAGCTATAGAAGGTAATGCATTTCATGTACTTTGCTAAGAGGTATAATGACTTTTCTCATTTAAGTATCGTATATATGCTTACAGAAACTACATTTTTTCGAGAAATAATGTAAAAGTTTGTTGTACTTTAAAAAAGTACTGCAGGATTATTTGTGACCATAAAAAATGTCCCCCACTAAATATTAGTGAAATTAAATTATTCTTCTTTTATGTTACATTACTTTCCGATTTTTAGCAGCATACAATGTTATTTTTAGCTTATGATTTTATGGTTTGTAAAAAAATTCTAATGTTTTTGCTTGTAAAAATCAGTAATGTAATTATTTATGCGGGCATTTATATGCATTTTATTTTTTTACAAGATATATGTATACATATATGCAGCGCTTTCCAAGATAATACGGTCAAAAATGTTCATAATCAGAAGAATTATTTTTGTGCATTTTTATATTTTATACTATTTTAGGCGAAAGCGGGCGCGTAGTCGGTGTCGACATGACCGACGAACAGTTAGAGGTTGCAAACCGAAATATCGATTATCACACAAAATCATTCAGTTACAGTAAGCCAAATGTTGAATTTAAGAAGGGGTACATTGAACGATTAGATGAACTAGATCTTGCTGACAATAGCTTTGATGTGATTGTATCCAATTGCGTGATTAATCTGAGCCCCGATAAAGATGCAGTACTTAGAGAAGCCTTCAGGGTACTTAAACCAGGAGGCGAACTTTATTTCAGCGATGTGTACTCTGATCGTCGTATTTCTCAGGTGTAATTCGTTAATTTTTTTAGTAAATTGTACAGTTTCGAAGAGTAAGATTTTATATTAAAAGATTTAGGTTTAAAAATACTGCTATTTAGAAGTACGATAAGCCTTGAATGGCTGTTGATTGTGTCTGTTTGGATAAGGCATGCTTCCAATGTTATATTTGAATAAAGTGCCATGATTCTGAAATTGAATTGCAGATTTTTTAAAATCTCAACGTAATGAAATATTAATTCAGAATTGAAATTTGGAATATTTGATGTAACTTACCATTCAATTCAGTGGGCTAGTCAGTTCTCGATATGAATAATTTTCGAAACCATCTTCAACAAATATGTATAAATATATTTTATTAGGATTTAGTCGAAGATCCTGTATTATTTGGTGAATGTCTCTCTGGCGCTTTGTACTGGAACGACTTTTTGACAATATCTAAACGCTGCGGGTTTGCTGATCCTCGACTTGTTAGTGACTCGCCAATAGGAATTAATAATGCGTAAGTATGCAATTGTCGTATATGAAAACACTTAATAATTATATATTTGTACACACTCGAAATTTCTATACGATTGCAGATACATCGATTTTCTTCCCGCACCTTTAGATCTTTGACATAATATTTTGGTGACTTCTCTTAAAACTAGGAGAATATTTAGGGTAAAATAGCAAGTTACCTTTAAAATTCAATCGATTAAATTGAATTATATAAAATTATAGTGAAGCTCGAATGCTAATTGGTCTCATAGATTTTCGGGCTCGAAATATTTTCAAAAAGCCTGCAATCATGCCAATTGGTTGTAAGTATTAAGCAGGAATATCTATGTATATATTTAGGCAAAAATTCGATGTTTTAATTCGGATACATTCGAATAAAATCATTGCATATTGAACATTTTAGACAATGCAACTCAAAAAGTTACAACTCTCCTTCTAATTTTATAGGGCAATTGAGGCTAAAGTCGGACATATTCAATTTTTCAGTGCAACCTACCGCCTTTTCAAGCACCCCGAATTAGAAGGTGACTGCGAAGATTACGGTGAAGCAGTTATATATAAGGGTACAATTCCTAATTCTCCAATTCATTTTACCCTCGATGCACACCACAAAATTGATACTGGTAGAGTCTTTCCCGTGTGTCGCAATACTCTAAATATGCTAAAAAAGACGCGATTTGAGCCTCATTTCGAGTTTTTGGGTGACGGCAAACGTCATTTTGGTATTTTTGAGGGGTGTGGTAAATCTATACCGTTTTCAAGTTCAAATGTGGGAGCTGACAAGGTGACCTCTTCAGGGGGTTGCTGCTGAATAATTTCATAGAACTTCATGGGATTTCCTATTTTATTGTTCTTTTATATTTGACATGTTTATGTTCCTGTGCACATTTGAAGTAAAAATAAGTTGGAAAGTTTTATACCATCGATGCATTCATGAAACTTATTCAAATACATACATTTATTATGACAAACTGCTGCAATAAAATCGATAAATTCTGCTAGTACTTTTACTTGGCAAGTTGAAGTTTCGCAATGTAACTTTCAATTCAACATATGAAAATGTCGAAAAAATCTATAATCTAGTCAAATAACCTAATTTAATATGCTGCCATTTTAATTGATGAAAGCAATTATGTTTCTATAATTAAAAGCATAGTGAGGCTACCGAAGGAGCTCTTTTGACTTGAAAGATTGATTTTTGGTGAGCCGATTGCTCTGATTAAAATTACAAGATTCAAACTCTGAAGTCAAAGATAACTTGGCATAATCTTTTATTATGAATTTTTGCTGGTTGGGCAAATAGTGCACACTCGTGACAGATATTTATTGCTGAACTTGAGAAATTGAAATGAATTGGATGCAAGAATCTGCAACTGTACTACAGAAAAGCCAATCAAGTTTTAGAACATTCCTACCTGCAATTAACTTTGAGGCATCGTATCTAAGATTCTGGCAGCACCTATCAATCACAAATTTGGCTGAATATATACTTGAGCCAACCACACTGTAAACATACAGGAACACAGCAAGCTTATACCATCGAATCTCTGAACTTATTTACAGGTATACTAGCTTATCACAAGAGGGGTGTCAGCATATTTTTTTATTCTCCACCCATGCTTATTCATAGAATTAGCTCCTCTAATAAATTTTGCCTGCATTCTGTTGCTAACTACGTTTTGCCCCTACACACATGACTCAGTAATGACGTTCCATTGCACATTTTTATATCCCTAACTAATCATCAGTTGCATTAAACATATTATTGTCGATAACTTCCCGGACCTTTTTCCAGATTAAAGTATTTTATGTATGATGGTAGTAATGAATTTGTGACTATGCATAGGCAATACCAGCAGATATGTCTTTAATGTTCAAGGACACGATCTAACAGAAAATGCATTTTCATTTCCTTCTCGTTTATTTTTTTGCTCTCAATTTATCAGAGCAATTTTCACATAATATACTTTCTCGTTTCTATTGTGCTATACTCTTGAAGTATTCCACTGCCATATTTTATTCTAGCTTTTACTTTCCATACTATTTTGATACGTATGGAATCATTGACATTTAGGTATGTCACCCATAACAAAACAAAGATATTGTACAAAGCCACCAGAGTTATTTCAATTAGCATTGCAAATATTAAAGTATGGAAAATAGATTTTGTAATGCATCCTTTTACGTAAAAATATATTCCTACGAGCGTATAGTCCTACAATCCATTGTAGCGGCACATAATTCATTAGTGCTACGCTTCTTATAAAATGCAGAATTCAATATGATACAGTTAAAATCAACCAGCGCTAAGACTTCGATAATTTTCGCAAGTTTGCTCTGCCCACATCAGAGTAGATTCGAATTCTTCTCTTTCCAAACCATATTTTTGATATTGATGCACATAAGCTTTAGCGGCATACATCTCTTGTGCTCGACATGTCGTTGGTTCTAATGCCTATATAAATTGATTATGAATAAGGCTTTTAAGTGAATAATAATTAAAAAACAAAAAACTATTCTGTCTCTCAACTTTCAAATATCCAGCTAATATGAAAATAGCAACAAAACTGATTAAGAGGACTCAAAAATCTGAAGGTGTTAAATACGATCGCACAGACTAATCTTATCTACCATGCCTACCTATCTCCAAAGTCGATTAAATTAATAAAATTTCACTGGTTTCATTCAGTCGTTTATGAGTGCTTAGGTTTATTATGCGATAAATCTCAAAGATGGAGAGTTCACAGAAAAGAAATAGATTATAATATTAACTGAAAAATAAAAATATCTGGCTCCAATTTAAGATCCCTCCAAAAAAATGGTTAAAAACAATCTATGGCTATAATTAAGTAAAGGCCACAACTTTACTATATATGAACAGCCAAATAGTATGCATCAAAATGAACCTACAATTAGAACAATAGGGGATAAATGAAAAAATTCATACCATCCTCACTACCATCAAATTTTACACCAACAAAATCTCAGTACAAAAATAAATTTAAGTATTCTTCAAAATCAGTAAACTTCGGATCATACAAATTCATTTTTAACAAATTTTTACTTCTTATGAATAAATAAAAAGTCACATTTTGCCAAGTTTAATTTAAGATTTTCAGATATATCAAATTTAAGAAATGTCTTGGTGATCTCAAGAGATTCATTACATCAAAAGTTTCCTGCTGTGTTTGGTTATAAAATTTAGTGCAATCGAATATGAAAATTAATATATAAATTGAATCTTACTCTTAAAATTGCCTGGCTGTTGCTCAATAACGATGCACTTTTTTCAAATCCATTAAGCTCCAAGGAATTCGAACAAAACATAGAAGGCCGATAAGACCATTTTGGATACAAGCATGTATCATCATTGAAAAAGTCTTTAAATGCGCTGCTTTTCTCTGTCGCATCTTTCTGATTCTCTCTCACTCTTTCAAATGTTGTATACGGGCTTTTCAATGTTGAATACGCATCTTTCCCATGAAAGGTCACTAAGGTACTCACTGCTCTGTTAAAGCTATATCTTAAGTACTGATTTTCGATAACAGGCTCAGTGTGGATATTCCAATTTAAACACAAATCGTGAGTTGCTCCTACCACATGTACTTGTCGAAGACGTTTAGTTAGCGAAATCCAATTATCTATTAAAAAGTTAAAAATATAAATTTGAGATGTATCACATCCAAAAGAACCAGGATTAAGGTAACAGCGCATTAATCACTGAAAAGAGCATAACGAAATAGAACGAATTCAAAAAAATTTGACTTATTCCATTCCTGAATTACAAATCATTTGTAACTGCATCAACAACCGCAGGTAATTCACTGAACAAAGTATAACGTATGTTAAATTAAAAAAATTTGCCTCGTTCCATCCCTAATACAAATCTTTTTGTATCGAAACTGATATAAGAAAGAACTTTTTAGTGTTATGTTGGATATTTTTTAAATAACAGTTTATTTTGGTATACAAATAAAGTAATCATCCATAAACTAAAAGATGTTGCACGAAAAACGCTAAGAGCATCAACAGATTCTTGAACAGATTGCATCCTAAAAATACCAGAAATATACTTTTATCAATAAGGGCTAAACAAATACATAGATACATTTCGAAGTTTGAAATAAATCAATTTTGGAATCAAATGACTTATTCATTTAAAAAATGGTTAATTGAATTCATTCAGAAAAAATTCTATTAGTAGAGTAGGTAATAAGTAGGAACATTCTACCATATCTCATTCCAATTTCAAATTTTACTTGCATGAAAGGGTGAATGTGTAGACTAGACCAGAAAATTAAAAGAAGGATTTAGAAGAACAAACACATACTTCAATAACTTTTCAGCTCATAATTAATTATGCTTTGCTGAAAGTCAAATGTCAAAATAATATTTGAAAGGTTAAAAGGATTGAAAGGACCTATTTCTCTATCCTACACTTTCACCGCAAAAAATCTCTAACGTACCAGCAGAAAATGCAACAGAAATTTGAGGCATTCGTGGAACCAAGCTAGATGAAATAAATTTATATTGCTTATTTGAGCATAAATGTCGCAACTTTTGAGATAAGTCTATAGTCAATCCTTCATCAGACTTGGCAGGTACGAGAGCTGAAGTAACATTCGTTGCAATAACTCCATTCAAGTCAACCAAAGTTGGCCGATCGAGTCGAAGAACCTTTTAAAAAACAAAAGATTTCTAAGACGACACAGTCATAAGGATATTAATAATAGTATTCCAGTAGTTAGAAGTCATTACATACCCACAAATTAATGAAATTGACAGCTTTGACAGACAATAATAGTCTTATAATTTATTAGTGTTGCTTTGGCTTGGACCTCTGAAGTGATATTTTCTTAAGTTATTGCAGTGCCTTTAGGATTTTTAATTGACAGTATAGAAAAAAATTCTTCTTGAGCTATGTATCAGTAAAAAAAATCCAATTTTTTTAGTTTTCATTTTCCTCCCAGTGATATCATCCTGCTAACAAGACTATATATATGGAAAGGCAGTATTCCAGTCTAATGTTGTCTATTAAAGATAAGGACTAAATGTACACCAAACTAGTAAGGATACCCTCTAATAAAAACTTAAAAATCATTTATATTTCAAAGTATAAAAAATTCGATAAAATAATTTTCAATTCTTTTACCTATATGGTACAGTCTACTCCTAACTCATTCACACTATACTATACTACTGTTTTAATGTCTGATATTGTACAAGTGTTACTCTAGGAAAAATTGGCGTGATTTTGAATAAAATGCCTTACACTTCACAGAAATGAAAGGCTAGAAGGTAAAACTCTTGAAGAAAGTAACAAATTTCTCCTCTGTTCTATAGCATATAGACGTAAAATTTGCAAAGTTATAAAAATATAGTATTAATTTCACCTTTTTGCAAATTTCATTAACTTGGTCATTTTCGATTACCAAAACTCCTCCGCTATGCATCGAAATGCGTCTTAATGTAAACAATAAATTGTAATTTTGAACTATCACCTAAATTGCACAAATATCATGTTAGAATTGTTTCCAGAAACAATGTAGCATACGAAAGATAAAATACATATATATATATATATATATATATTTAATTTTTAAGTCAACATGGCCATTTTAAACATACTAATATGAGATAAGGAACATATTCTTGACAGTTGTTTGCTTGAAATATTTAGAGAAAATTGAAAATGCAGCAAAATCAAAGTTTAGAAAAGATTGCGCAATTCAATTTATCCTCAATTAAAATTAACGAGTCAACTAGAATTGTGGAAACGATAAAAAATAATTTAATTGCGATGAAAATTAATCACAGAACCAGTTTTAAAGATATTCTTAACTTTTTTAATGAAACTGGTTTGCTCATTTTATAACATTTAGTATTTACATTGTTGTAATATAAAATGATACGACGAGTGAACCCTTTGAAATGAATTTAAATAGAGTAATAATTTTATTTCCAATGAAGTATTCATATATATTCAGTTGAAACTGCCAATAAAGGTGAAATCTAATGAGATCATTGTATTGAATTACTTGCCTCGCCTGACGTGTAGGGTACAATAACACAGTTAATTGTAGGTACGCCAGGATATATATCTGATATATATTCTGTTACATGGCTACCAAGTCCCGAGCCAGTACCGCCAGCTGCACTATGAAGGATATTTATTCCTTTTAGTCTATCGCACCTTCAAAATTACATATGCTATAAGAAAGCATAGGTAATAAAAGGGTCACTATTGAATCAGTGATAATTTGCTGCGTTCACTAAAACCTCAAATATTTTATAAAATGAGAAACCTTGAAAATCATAGAGTTAAAATGTTGAAAATTTAGCTGACAATGATTCAATTCATTGAATTCGATATTTTGATTGCTTTCAATGCAACTAAATGCATTTATCTATAATTTGTATAAAATAAATTTATTATTAATATATTTAGGCTCATCTTTCTTATTTAAGGATAACTTCTATTATCAAATATAATTCAGAATTAATAATTAACAATAGTTACATATATTCATGGACTCAAATCGAAATATTTATTGGTGAGATGAAATAATCAATCATAAAATTTTGAAACCTTTCAGCTTCTCTTCGAAAAAGATTTAAAATTTTAGGAAGCAACTGTGTTCCGTGATGAAAATATCCAAACGCCCAATTATTAGCAGCGCCACCAGATTCTTTACCGCATACTACGTTTTCAGTTTCATATCTCCAGTTTTGTGATGCATTTGCGAGCAAACCATCAATCACTTTGGGCTCAGTATCGACTAAAATTGACCGACGTATGCCACTTCGAAAAAATTGACCAATATCACGACTTTCTCCTTCAAAAAGATGATCATGCAACGATGAAGAAAGGCTATCGCCGACTTGATTACCGCACTGTCCAATTTGTAGAGTGATCATTGATAATAATCAGAGTTGACACGCTATTCTGCAATAATTTTAAACGCTCCTGAAACACTATTTTATTTCTTGAAAAATTTAAAGGCACGTGAATTTAAGTGAAAAATATTTTTTTGTTGGTTTTTACATAATTTTTTTGCAGATTTCATTAGCCGCTACTTTGATTTGAACAACAGTAAAATTTATCAAATAACTTCCAATGCTTCCAATAAAAACGCTCCTCTGAAGTGGGTTCTACTGCTAAATTCATCTTCTATCACTTCTCACAGAACATTTAAGTGCTCATAGAAAGTTAGGTCTAGAGAAAAATCTTTTTAGTGCAAGAAATGCACAGTGGCATGCTGGTACATCATCCTAGATCTTTCAAACTAATCAATGAAAATTTGCGATTCTATTAGCTATAATCTAATGGGTTAGCAATAAGTCAACTACGAGCCCTAGTATGTTTGCTGGTGCAGTGGCTCAGGTTTGCCATCAGCATCCATGGACATTCTTGGTATTTTGTATTTATTTAATCGATCAAGTTAGTTTTTTTTGCACTTCAAGAGAAACAATATTTAAATATTTAGAAAATGCTCTAACATGCATTTTTGATCATTGAATGTCCAAAGATCTAATACTTGGTGGTGATTTTCTGATGCGCTATTTCAATGTCAAGCATCCTGAATGTAGCGATTTTCTGATGCGCTATTTCAATGTCAAGCATCCTGAATGTAGCGATTTTCTGATGCGCTATTTCAATGTCAAACATCCTGAATGTAGCAATTTTCACCTGCTTCAACTTTTTGTACTAAAAAGGACCTTTAGAATGCAAATTTTTCCACCAGAAAATACTCTTGCCATTGCATAGAGATACAAATAGAGCTCAATGGTATTTTCTCAATAATCTAAGATTGAAATCCATACATGCTTAGGCCCCAAGATTTTACAGAGTAAATGACACGTGGACAAATCCTCAGGAC
The DNA here is from genome assembly GCA_032358265.1 of Vaucheria bursata. Classification (NCBI taxonomy): domain Eukaryota; class Xanthophyceae; order Vaucheriales; family Vaucheriaceae; genus Vaucheria; species Vaucheria bursata. Next base: position 40,462 of record JAULBW010017882.1, on the reverse strand, counting down.
ACCCAAAACTATGTCACATTCACTTATTTTTTTTACTTTAGTCAACTTGTCATCTGTTGACATCATATTATGCAGCAAAAACTATAAAAAAAATTATTTTCAAAAATGAATGACTCATCATATCATGCTATAGGTGATAAATGAGCATAAACAATGAAAATGGGAGCAAGTTTGAACTGCATATAAGAGCAAGTGCCATCACCCATCAGGATTACACAACAATATTGAAAAGAAAAAGCTATTTAGAGATGAATGATATTTACATCACAGAGCTAAAACAAAAACAATGCCATAAGTCAAAGTAGAGCAGATGCTGTAGAAGCGCTGATAGGAATAAATTAGGCAATACATCATTGTAAACACAATTTATTATTCGATGCATTCCTTGCTTTGTAATAGAATATTAATGCATATTTTAATATTTTAAATATACGCTAACTGTTAGGGATATGTTAGGCATTCCTAAAAGGAAGCATAAATGAGACTTCTGATCACTTAGACATAACAAGCATAGTTGATAACCAGCTGTTATTTATTCCCAACAATAATCAAACAGAAAACGCCTTCAGTCATCATTGAATCCAGCAATCCTAGCTTTGAGTATTTTAAACTAGTTTGAAAGCCAGTGCTGTAAAACATATAATTTTTTAATCAACAAGAGGGAATCATTGTTGCTTGTGTACTTTAAACAGCAGCATTACCATGAGTACAGTATTATAAGAAAGAAACTTACTGGTCTGATCTTTGAAAAAGTTTGCCCAGAAATGGCCATTTTATAAAATGAGAAAAAGCTTCTGAAAAGCTTTTCTAGTATACTAGCCCATGGTTATGCCATCTATTGAATTGATATTAAGAACATTAGCCCTGGGATAAGCTGGTATTACTTTTGAATTAATCACAGTAGCACCAATTGTTAGGAATTCAATATCAGGTTCCCTATACTTTTCTGGCAATTGAAAATATATTTAACAAGAAACTGAATTTTGGTAGCAAAGATTCTGACATCATAGACATTGATGCATTTTTTTATCATGATGCCAGTCAAATCTAATACTGTCATCACTGCTTCATATACAATACTAATGGACAATGGTCTTAATATTACAGTACTGGTTCCAGTATAAGAGAGACTGAGTCTGATCGGTATTATTACTCAATCTAATGTTCATTTTATATAAATCTTAGATATGCTGCATGCAAATTCTAGCACAATACTTGAAAAGACATTCTTCTACATATCAAGAACTTATCATAACAAATATAAACCATTATAGTGACATGCATATATATTTATATACGTAATATTTCAGTCAAGTACATTTTCATCTTGATATATTAAAGTCATATCAAACATTTAAATTAGTAACAGCTAGCTAGAATACTTGACAGCCACAAACTGTCATGTACATCGTCTTAAAATGTTTTACGGTTCGGTTCGGCTTTGTTTCTAATCTTTCATATGGGCGAGTTCCAAAATATTTTCATCGATGGGAACTGTACCCGACTTTTTAAAGCAGAACAAAAAAAAACACTCAAAATAAAATATTTATTCAGAAAATATTTTTCCATTTTTGCTAGTAATCATCGAAGAAACTGTATAACTCTGTAACGATAACTGGTATAGCTTTCAATCATTTCATCCTATGTACACACAGGCAACAACAAAAAGGGTCATTTCAAGCCCTAGAACTATGGAACGGTAAATCAATAATGTTTCTGGATGTCGAAGAGCCGTTCATGGTCTTCGACATTGATATTTGTAACTGCATTTTTATCCCTTCGTAAAGCCTCTTGAAAAGATATATATCTAATTGTTCTCGTAAAAATTCAACCATGTACATTCCGGCTCGAGCACTGTCATCGCTATCCAGAATAGGGTCATTCCCTAAAATAAATTACTATGTTATTATAAATCATTAATTATTCGATATAAGAGGCGAAAGTGCAGAATAGGACGCAAAATTATTATAACCTTTCATAAATTATTCTGAACTTGGACTTTTCAACAAAAACAAACATTTTATCAGCTGAAAAGTCTAAAAGGCATGTTTTCGTCCATTCAAATCTTTTTTCAGTGCTTACAGATTTTCTACTGTTCTTAGTACTTTTGCTTCGTGGCTATTTCTACACTTTTAATAATGACATATTAATTTATGTGTTTCATATAAACATACCGTAAGGTCGATCGGGGGCCGATGCTCTTCGCATAATGTATATTTGGACCGCACACACTAAAATGCCACCACGAACAACTTCAACTTTGAAGTCATTCCAATGTATAATCGCTTCCTGCAACAACAGCAATAAACATACTTGCTTTAGAAAAAATTCCCAATTGAAAAAAAGATATTTAAATGGGCAAAAATCAAACAACGCTACAATAATCCAAATTATTTTGTGAGTAATTAATAAAGAATACATTCATTCATATATGTATTAATGAATTCCCTGCAATAAGCACCAGGGATTGGGATTAAACCATGCCATATTTTAAATTAAACTCCTCAAATATTTCAATCAAGAAAACAAGCCAGAAAAGAATACGGCACATGTAAAATCTGAGCTATACATAGAAAAGCATGTTAATTTTGTTAAGAAAACTGTGAGTCTTCATCCAATTTCATAGGTCAGTACTATATATGGCCCTTAGTCCATCTAGTAACGGAATGACTAGCATTTAAGGCCTTCAATTGCACGATTTTGTTGGCCTAGTTAGTCAAACAGCCGTGAACCGATGGTATCAAAAATAGTTAGTTATAGCTGTGAATGGATAATAGGTCCAATAAAAGAAGGTAGTTATCGCTGCTTTAGCTGGTCTGCAATTTTATTACATTTCATCCATTATGAAAAAAGATCTTCATGGTTAATATTAATGTACATTTTCAAGTACCTGCTTAACCTTCTGGTTCATATAAGGAAGCAGCTGATTATCTTCATTTACGATTGCTGCAGAAAGCAATGCAAATATGAATTATATACATACTTGCATGCCACAGATATGAAGCAATCAGTTGGTAGATGAATTGAATTCGACAGAAAAGAATGCTGCACTGGTTACAGTTTTAAACACCCTTAATAAAACTCAAATAAAAAGCATTGCTCAATAAATAAACAGTGTACAGTGTGTGGATGTATGTACATACCAGCAATTTTCTGCAAAACTTCCTTTGCCGGAGCATTAGTAGTAAATCTGGAAGACCTATCAACCTCATCACAACCGTTTCTTTTAGCATCAGTCAAATATTTGCTGTTATTACTCTCATTTTGAGTTTTAATCTGGGGGGGTGTTCTAAACGATTGGGACCGTACATTTTCATTCTTTGAGGTACTATTTTCAGATGGGGGTGGCTTTGCCGGTACTTTGGTCTCTTTTGAAATCTCTCGTGCTGGATCAGGGGGTGACGATACTGGATTTTTTGGGGTATTCAGGGGGGTTTGTTGACTTATCTTAGGTAGCGATTTTCTTAGCTGATCCATTTGCATGGTACTGGCCTTCACAGTAATTTCAGCTACATAAAAAGAACATTAAAACAAATTTACTCTCAATACAAATATACATAGCACTTATAGAAACAACAACTTTCTTGTACAATAACCCCAAATCAATTGATTCGGTATACTATTGTGATCAAATTAGGCATAGCTTTGATTCAGATTTTTTCGATACTAAAAAGATTCCAGTAGACCTGGCAAATTTGTTACATCCGAAGTTTACTATATATTCAATTACATCAACATTTGAAATAAATGAAATTGCGTACACATATATACTTATTTGTGATTATGTAGTATTTTCTAAATTCGGGGAGGTCTCTAGGTTTCATAAATTAATATTACTCACCCTATGAAAACATTTCTTCTCAAAATTACAAAGTTTGCATGAAAAAAAAAAACTATCCCAATACTTGCATTCACATATTGAAACCTAATAGCAGTATCAATGACTTGCAATGATGGAACATTGCACACTGTAATTAGTGTTTTTACGAAAAGAAACTTTTCTTGCCTACAGCAATAAGAATTACATTTTTTACTGAATGCACAATTTGTTATACCATTTGCAAATGGACTTTAATTGAGAAAAGGAGGAAAAATTAAATGCTACATTTGGTCAATTCAAAAGCCAAGTTCAAAGATATAATCTACTATGATTTCAAATCTTCAAACAGCACACTGAAAATATTCAAAATCCAATTCCGCGCAACAAAACCTATTCTATTGACAATTCGGCGCCATCGGATCTTGAGCATACAAACCTTCTTCAACCGAGGATCCCCCTGAATAAATTGACCCTGGCAGCTCATCTTCCTCAGAATCTCCATAAAAATCTTCACTCAGAAAGCTGCTGTCCGTGCGGCTTACGTACCCCTCTTCCTCCCCTGAGAAAGAAATGCTGCTCTCTGAACTCCCCTCTGATACCCCTTCAGACACCCCCCCGTTTCCTACATTGAGGGTTTGTAGATTGGTATCTGCACCATATAAATTTACAGCATAAAAATCAGTACTATGAACAAAAAAATGCATAGAAGTTTGCATTGCAGCCGTCTTGATAATGTATAAGGTTTCTGGTGTGATAAATTATTTAAATGGAAGCACACGCGAAGGAGAGAAAGCCATTGCAGCGAGAAAATAAAAAAGTTTAATAATAAACAGTAAGAAATCTACTTCAAATTGAGGTTGCTCTAGAAAATATTCTAAGAATAATTTCAATGATTGCACTTCAATAAAGACTACGATAGAAGTATTGTATAGTAAACTGGTCAGGATCAATTCAATCTAATGTAGAGGCATATACTAAGTAGCTAGCACAACCCTAAAATGCAATGAAACCTGAGAATCTTTTAGGTTAAACAGTAAATATGAATATGTATCGACCTCACCTGCTCTAACCCATGGATGACTTAAAGCCTGCTTAATCGAGAGCCGAACTTGTGGATCAGGGTGTAATAAACCGCTAAGAAGTGATTTTGCCCCTAGACTGAGGTGACGTAGGAAGAACCAATGAGGGTAATCTAAGAGTAATAGGGGATCTTTAGGGGAAACAAAGTGGTTGAAAAGGCAGTGCGCTCGTAAAGAATCAGCATTAACCGGTACACGGGCCCACGTGCTAAACTGTAGCCCAACAATAAAAAAAATGATCAACAAGAATTCAATATATATGGTAAAATAGACTAGAAAAGTATATAGTCTAGTATACTGAATTATTCATTATGAACCCCAATCCGTTAAAGCAAATAAGCACACTTTCGATAAACTAAATTAGGCTGTAGTTTCATGTACAGCGATCCATCCAACAAGTAATATATATATCTTACTTTACAAAATTGACCTTTCAAAGCTACCATAACTTGCAAAAAATGAACTGCTTTGAGCTTTCAAACCATATTTGCAATCTTTCATCATAATCCATTAATATATAGAAAGATTCAAAACAGCAGAAACTTCAACTTATTGAATTGTTATAATTAGCGTAAACTGAATTGTGCGACATATATCAGTCTGCACCTTATGAAACCTCTTGCACGTTCGCAATTCCTTTTCAAACGGCAGAGTTCCTGCCAACATTGCATATAGTATTACTCCAATAGACCAGGCATCTGCCTTTGCTCCATCATAACCCTGATCAGTAGTAAAGCCATACCCTTGTACTTCTGGAGCTACATAGTAAGGTGTACCCACTTTAGACTGAAGTCGCTTCAAATTTCGACCTCCTTTTCGGGTCAAATTAGCGTCACAATGGGGCCCTCCATTATCTTCCTAAAATATATAAAGTACAATAAACATATCAAATTACACAGTCCATCCGTATAAGAGTATACATATAAATAACGCGTGCACACAGGCAGACAGATATTTTATCTCCTGAAAGCCCTTTCTAAATTTTTATCTCAAGTATCATCCTTCCTCTCTAGAACATTACATTGGAAAATAAACTTATCATGAAGTAAAAGTTACTGATGTGCTAAGAATATTACTACAGAACAATTGAAATTTTAAATGCTGCGAGCTGCTATTAATTTGAACGAGCTCTGTAAAATTTGAAAAGATGTGCATATGTCAAATTGCACTTGTACAGGTTACATTACAGTTATAAGAATACATATACGTATACGTATATGCTAATATTTTCAAGAATTTTCGTTAATAGACATGCCAACATAGATTCAGCAAAATAATATTTGATTAAAAAAATAATTAATGTATAGAATATGAACTCGTCATGAACCACAAGTTCATATTCCTTCAAAATTAACCATTAAAACTTCTGCAAAAATGCAAATGCTCTACTTGATATAATAATATTTGACACTAATATTTAACATATGAAGACACTCATCCTAACACTCGTATCTTAAAATACTTGAACATGTAACAAATGCATTAAATTGAACTGATACTTCAAAGTAACTCTCAGTTACCAAATTTACTGAAAATATCATCCACAAGTTTCTAAATGAAAAATTTCTTAAATTTTAAAGGCATTTATAACTATATAAGAATACTTTGGTAAAATTACCTCAGGAAGGATTAGAGCTGAAAATCCAAAATCTGCTATTTTTAAAGTTGAATGCTCAGTAGCATCGGCTAGAAGAAGATTTTCGGGCTATAAAACGGAAAAAAAACGTGAAAATTAATAAATTCTGATAGTTTATAGCGATGCTAGTTTTCTTAGTTGCACTAAAAAATCCTTAAAAGATCAACATTTTTTATGACGATATCTTTTTGCAAAATTTTATATGTAGATTAATAAACCCATAATGCGGACTATTAACCAAATAGATTTGGAAATTTTCAAATTGGTAAAAATGAAATAAAATAGTGCCACTAAAAACTTTTCTGATGAATAAATATTATGTATAGATTAATATTTGTTCATGTAAGCTTCGCAAAAAGCAATAATAACTATAAAATGTCATTTCCAATTAAAGCTAGGTTTTGATACATAACCTGAGTGCTATATGTACAGCCATGATTACTGCAAACTCTTAATTTTATTCCAATTTTTCTCTAACTTTTTAATTAACAAGACATGAATTTAGCAATGATCAAAAATTGAAATTTATTCCTTCAGTTTTTGATGACATACAGTTTCATGCACATTTTTAAATGTGCATATTTATAATGTATTGCATAGATATGTTTTCGATAGAAAGAGTAAATATGATATTAATCATTACGACTTTAAGATAAAACTAGTGCAATATTGCCACGTAACTTTCCAGCATTCAATTATTAAACGAAAGGCCAAAAGAACAATATATGTCAAATACCTTCAGATCACGGTGACATACGCCTCGATCATGGCAGTGCTTTACTCCGCTTAAAAGCTGTCTGAAATAGCCCCTTGCAGTTTGTTCTTCCGCACCGCAATCCACCTATAAGATTTGCTACTTTTTCAGATGATGTACGGATTTTTCAGTTAACTAATTTTCACACCTAATGAACAATCGAAAAAGTCATAGCACACCAAGTTCATCTCAGCATTTCCGAATAAAATGTTAACATAATTAAATTAAAGTGCATATATTGTTCTAATTTTTTCAATGGAAAACAAAACTAACTTCAAACTCGTTTATGATAAAAAGTTATTCATCAAAATTTGGACTAATATCATCGTAAAAATCTATACATAAGTTGAATATGAATAAGCGATCGATATTTCAAGTCCAAAAATATATAATTACATTATGAGTTAGGACCTTTATCCTATCAAAAAGCTCTCCGCCTCTAGCCAATTCCAGTACAAGAAAAACAGTTGCTTTGCTGTCTTGAACAAATTCCAAAGCATCTTTCAATGCCAAAACATTTCGATGTGAGCTCAGAGTACGCATACTGATAAAGCAAAGTAGAGCAACAATTTGGTATAGATCTGAATATGTATATGCAGATATGATGTAAAAAAATTTAAAATGCAAAGCTACACTTGACATAAATAAAATTCGTAGCAAATTTTTCAAAAAATTATACATCGTATATAAAAAGTGCAAATATGTATAAGTTAAAAAAATATGCATCTATACAAGAATACGAAAAAATATCAAAAATAATACTATATTTGAATGGTTTCAGGAAATAGTTACTGCAACGTTATTATGAAATAAGCTTAGATGACCAATTTTAATGAAACAAATTTAAAATACTGTGCTTACTGACTGGCCAAAAAATTAAAAAAACAAACTGCATTAGAACCAACCTGCTTATTTCTCTAAATATCCTAGCTCGGGCAATTAAAAATGCTGCATATTTTGGAGGAACAACCGGCACACTCACAGATTCTCCATTCACTACAAGCTGCTGCTGCCACCTCTTTTGCTGGTATGCATAGTGCAATATCACATATATATATATATATATGTATAAATTACAAAAAAATCTTAGATAGCATTAGCATTACTAAAACCTGGAGTTTACTACTTTGCAAAGTTACAAAAAGTATAGCAAATTTTTAGGATTATTTATATCCAACACTTTTTTATTACTACATGTATATTTATGTATTATACAATCCTACAAGATTTTTATCATTTAATCACTTCTGAAGTCATTTCTAATAAACTTTCCAAATTTGAAGGCACTCTGTATTGCTTTTTATTTCCATGAGTTACAGTCAAAATTGGATGAGAGAGAGAATCTAAACATTTTCATATACTTTGTAGACTAATTTGGTGTTCATCTCAGCCATCTTCAATTTTTGGTAACAGTACATCAGAACTAAAGGTACTGACCTCTAATGCTACAAATTTAACAAGATTCATTGGCCCAATATTCATCGATGACTCTAGAAGCAATCGAATATGTGATTAAAAATATGCTCATTTGAATAATGATTCTAGTAAATAGTTTATCGTAAACAATCATTCTAGATTTCGAATAATATAAAACATATATCTTCAATGCTAAGAAATTTACTAACCCTCTCTTTCGTTTCTGCCACTGAATCCTGATCTTTTGGTTTTCCCTTTCTTAAATTTAGACTTTCAGTAGTTAAAAGATCTAAACCCCATATTGAAACACACTGCAAAAGCGTCAATTCCTTCATTTGCCCAGATTTTATATCATGATATGCTGCAAGAAAATGCTGAGTATTGCGCTGTAATAACCACCACACATTTTGCTCCGAAAGAGATGATTCACCGTCAACATAAGAAATTCCTCGTGCAGCTACCTCACACTGCCTCAGAGAAGCCGAAGGACAGAGTTTATATCCAGTAGGATTCAACACCTGGGAAATAAAATGTATGCCAGAAAATAAAATAAAAGATACTTTCTGTTAAGAATCTTACATCAGCATTAAAAAAGAATATGGTATGATTAATAAGCGGCTCTTCCAGAGTGTAAGGTCAATTACTTATCTTGAAGGACATGCAGCGACCTACTAGAATTCCTGAAATATATATATATGACTTTTTGTTCCAGTATAGGTTTTATCCGAACAGCATCCTCACATTTTTTCAAGGAGCAGTTGTATTATAGCCAATAGGAGTTGCTGTGTTTCAACTAAAAATCTGTTTCATTGAAGCTATACTCATTTTTGCATTACTGTCTTCCATCCGAAAAGGCTGCACTCGAATAATACCCTTATCTTAAATTATATAAAATTCTGAACAAAAAAACTTATTTTATAGATTCAATAGTTAAAAGCTTTAGATTGAAATTTGACTTAATAAAGCTATTTCAACATAGTTTCATTTTCTGAACAATTAATTCCATTAATCCGCATCTTTTCATGAGAAAAAATGAAAAAAAACGCAGTATAACATTATAAGACAAAAAATTAAATACTTATTCTGAACACACACTTTTCAATTAATTTTATGTTGCTGATCTAACTCAAATCGAGAAATCATGATCTGATAATGGTACACATTCGTGAATCATCAAAAAGTGCCCGGATATCATCAAGATTCTACGAAAAAAGGCAATATTAATCGCATTACCTTAATTGCATAATTTCGCTTGTTTTGGGTACATGTTGCCTCGTATACGACACCTGCAGATCCAGTACCAAGAAATGAGCCTAGCTCATAATCTGGCATCAAGCCCTCGGTTGTCCATATGCCTTGACCATCATATCGAAAAACACGAGTTGGTTTAATGATTCGCCCACAAGCATCCATGCTAAATATGGATAACATACACATATAGCGTCATGAAAAATTAATATAACTTTCCGTGAAGCAAAATAGATGTTTAGAACTTGCATTAGAAAATTTCATGATACTACATGGAATAACAAATGGAGCCACGAAGGGAAAATTTAATCCGTATATATAAACTACAGGTGAAATTTCATCTCCTGAAGCTGTAAGAGGCATTAAAGCAACATTTGTTTCTGGAAGACAGGAAAATTATCAGACTATACCTTAAAATAAGTAAACGGAGATATTACTAAAAGATCTGATAAATAATGAATGAACTCAGTGTAGAAGATGAAAATAGAAGAGACAATGGTTGAAAGCGCCAACTTACACGTCGCTGCACAAAGTCTACTTAGCTTTTTTGCGTAAATTTATGCGGATTGAAAATTTTAAATTCGGCATAAAACTAGACAAATTCGGCAACTTCAAATTATTTCTCGGTATTTTTCAGTAAAATTCGGCGCTAAATATTCCAACAATGCTACTTTCTAATTTCTGTGAATTTCATTAAGCCACTTAAAAATTGGTGCTGGGGTCATTAACGCTTCTGTATAAGTTCAACGAATGAAAAATAGCGGCTTATACAGCACCCCTTTTCAGGTAGCTCAGTGAATGTAGCTCAAAGCTCTTAGCAGAAGCATAACAATTCTAATTTCTATACACACTTAAAATTCTCTCAAGACAGAATTGGTGACACAGTTCAAATGACTGCTGAGAATATGGCTAGATTCAGTCACGGGCTAGTGCGCAACTCAGTGACTCAATACGGCTTTGAAGCCCCGCTTATCTATCTTGTCTCCGGAATTTGGCCTCAAACTAAAGGTCATGCTAAACTTTGCTTTTATATATATTTGAAAGTACACTTTCTTTTGTGCATACATCTAAACTCTGATCTTTCATTTGAGGATTATTTAGTGGACAGTGTAGACATCTCTTTTGGTCCCAACTCGGACATGAACGCATAAATTGTAAATGATAAATTTTACTTTTCCCATCACTTTCTGGAATTCATAACTTAGCAAAATTTTTTTAATTTGGACTTGTACTAAAATTGCATGTAAAAACTTTGAGTAAAAAATAACAACATTTTCAGCTCCTTATTGATTTTACTAATCATGTGCATTCTGTTACTGTCAAGTGTTGCAAATCTTTCTAACCTGAATTCTTTTCATGAATATTATATGATCATACTGCCATTTTAAATATGCCTACAAGAACTCAGTAGTGCAAATTCAGCCTGCATTACTTCTGAAGTCAGTGTATCTACACATCAATATATCGATTAAAAGATTTTCAACATTTTTTGAATAAATTATAATGAAAGTGCAAATTTCTTGGAAATAAAAAGCAGTTTCAATTAAAAAAGCATGATTTGAAAAAACATAACACTGTTTGAGAATTTTGTATAAAAATGGATATTGGTCATGTAACTTAGTAGTGCCTGCTATGTGTAGAGTATGTATGCTGAACACGTTAGCAACTGTTCAGCACAATATAAAGCATATAGTTGGAAGCATAGTCAATTCTTGTTTTATTATGATAAGTTACTTTCTTACATCAAGACATTCCTACATTCTTGCACAATAAATGTTGACATGAACATAATAAAATGAAGTTCTATTAATGTGTCAAAACTAGTCGAAGAAATGACAGTTCAATATCAAATTTTGTGATGGTTCAATATCTTAACCATTCAAGTTTAGCTTTAAGATTTATCTTAATTTGATACTTTCATTTTCTAAATACCCCTAAATCTTAAAATTTGATTTGCAAGTCCACTAAGGCCCCTTTTTTACTGGATCTACAATGATAGAGATGGTGTATTACTAAATTGCAATGGAAGCAAAATATCTACAGAGCTTTAATGCTCGCACCCTACTAAATTGTTCTACAAGATGAAAAAGAGTAAAAATACCATCATGTGATGAACCTGGCTTAGTTTCATGTTGCTCTAAATTTGTAGTTAGATCTATGTAATCAACACAAGGTCATCAACTCTCTTTGATAGAAAAATAAAAACATCTATTTTAAACTTTATGGCACTGACAAAGAGCCAGCACTTTTATTGGTTGACCAACATCTATAAACAATAACCCAACAAAACTATCTTCAAATTCTGGTATACTGACAAGTTTGCCTTTATGATGACATAAAAGATGAGTAAATGTAGTTTTAGGAAATAGTTCACTGTAAATATTTGCAATGATTTAAAAATTTGTTATATGCAGTTTTCATCATTTAAATAAATGAATTTTGAGTATGAATAAAATCAAGTTATTGGGTATTTAAAGAAATTCAGTTTTTAGAAATATGATTAAAAATATGTTTAATGCTTATAATAACTTTTAGATGTCCTATCTACTAGCATTTGCACATTCTAAGAGGCATATTTTATTCAAGCTTCTGGAGTATTATGCAGTACATTACTAATATTGTAATACTTTCAAGCACCAACTCACAAACATATTGAAGATTGCTTTTTACTTTGAAAATAATAATTTTCAATGGAAAAGTGTGAATTAAATTCCACACAGTAGAATAAGACTGATTACATCATGATTAGCTGAGCATGAAAATGGTTGAACAATTTAGCATATGAGGATTCTTTTAATATTGCTTTTTGTTAGTTAAAACAATAGTAATTGCATACTGAAGAGTATACATTGCATCTTATTGTATCTTCTGCCTTAAAAATGTCTCAGCTAAATACATCATCTTGTGTCTTTGTTTTGCAGCTTTTCTTCCGCAATTGTAGCAAAAACTTCAATATAACTAGTGGTCAAATATGTTAACTTTGCTTAAATATCTATTGAATGCACTAAAAACTTACTGCAAAAGAAAGCCAAATATACATGTATACATTTATATGCATAAAAATATATAAATACAGTATATAATGAGGTGCATTAGCATCATTAAGTTGTACTATTTTTTGCGTGCAATAACACAATTACTATTTGGTGAACAATAGATTAGTAGTTGTGCACAAAATTTATTAAAAATATTTAAATACTTATGTTCATTACATGAAGCTGAAAAATTGAAGACAATAAATAAATTAAATATTCTGCACTTCAAATTGGATATGCAAGGCAAGGCAAGGGCTAAATAAACTTTTGATATTAGTTAAAGCAGACATAAAAGTTGAAAGTTATTGACAAGGTACCATAACCCTTTTTCATTTTAGTTTACCCAATAGCAGTTTACCTAGTAGTAGTTTGCCTAGAAATTTACTCAGTAATCTTAATATAAGATGAAGTTATTTTAAACTTGAAAGAGTCATAGTTTGTTTTGACGGTTTTCAAGTTTTTCTATGATTAGGATAACAAACTCAAACTGTGGCACTCCTGCTAGTAATGTTGACAAGCAATACTTAAAGTGCAGTAGAGATCATTTAAGTAGCCATATATTTCATAAATACAATTTAATTTGCCACAATAGCATTCTAAAAGTATTTAATAAACAACTGCATTTCACTTTTTTAAAGACATAAGGATGGGTTTTGAAATTCCACAGGCAACATTTAACCATGCTAGAATCACACCTTTTTTGTACATTAGTTCTAAGATTAATGTAGCTTTCGTATATGCTATAGCTACAGATAGTATCCAAGCAAAACCTTAAAAGAGTGGTTGGAAGTCTGACATCAGACGATTTATGGCACTACAATACTGGACTGATCGGTCTACCTAGGAGTGTAGTGGAATGAATACAAAGGTGTATGCTGCTTTCTTCATATAGCTTTCAAGTTGTAGAGTTTGATTTTGGGATCCCTACTTATGCTTTTAAAGTGTAATCAGTTACGTCGGTACAACAGGATAGCATTGTTTTGTATATATTATTTCCTGGTACCAATCATCATATTTTTTAACCGGTAATAATCAGCATATACTTTAACCTTGTAATATTATATTGCTGTTTCTGGTAATTAACTGGATATTACCAGGCAGCTATTCTGACATTACAGAATAGTTTTAATTAACTTTTTCATTGGCAGAAGGCAACTAAATTAGGGCAAATGCCCCTGCAAAGTGTAAAAAATGTCATGTAATAATTACCCTGTAAAATAAAAGGTTAATCCTTAAAAGGTAAATATCTAAAGCTAACAAAATTAAAACAACTTTAACATATCTTACTGAGTCCTACTTTCAAGGTACAAAAAATTGCCAACCATGCAATATAACAATAGAACCGGTTAAATTGCATCTCGTCATATTGCACACTCTGTCACGATGCAGCAATATCTCATATAGTAAAATGCATATGCACACTTAAAAGTAAATTGTGCTTTTTTAAAATAAATCAATTAGTAAATTTGACAGAACTTAATCAAGCAAATATGTAATATATAGATTTAGGATACATTTAAAAAAACAGTCATCAATTTGAGATCGTTATTATTTTGCGTTTTTGGATCAAATTCATAATAAAGCAAGATCAAAAGTTTATAATAAGTATATTTAAGAGTAAAGCTTTATAAAATTAGACATATACTACTGATATAAGATAGTTTCAATGCATCTTTTTCTACAAATCAACATTAAAACGTATTTTTTCTAAGATCATTGAAGAACATGAATTGCAGCAAAAAAAAATTCCACATAGTTCTCCTCTGCTACTAGAATAATGATGAGCATTTTCAAAACTATCAATCTACTTCTGTTCAGATCTACTTCGACTTGTAATTTAAACTGGTCCAGGTAATATATATTCAGCTCAATTCTTTTGTAAACCTACATCACATTCTACAGGCTTCAATGAAAATTTCGTTACATCCAAATTCCAAAATATACAATTTTTTATGTCGCACAGTAAATGCATCCACCAATAGTGTCCACTTTGACAGCTTCAACTATATATGGAACATATGGAGTATACGGCTATATTTACATGCAATGTAGAAATTTCCCACTATTCAATTCATAAAAATAATTGGGTTTCACAAATTTTTATGACTATTTGATAGATACAAATTGATCTTTATGTACATACGACAATTACTCTGCGCCGTTTTGAATACAGAATTATGTACATGTACATATGCACCTAGTTCACTCACAAAATCCCCATTTCTTTTTGTTTTTTAACTAGTCGTGCAACTCTGGCTTCAATATTTTTACTTTGCTCAATTAAAGCTTCTTTCCGAGCAGTTTCGACGACATCGCGCTCATATTCAATTCCCTGAATTTGAAAAATATTTTTAATACATGTTATAAAAAATCTTCGAATACATTTCGATTTCTCGGAAATATATATGTATAAACGTATATAAAAGAACTATCAAATGTGTTAAATTAAAAAAATTGTAAATATTTAGGTTTGGAACAAAGCAAAATGGAAATTCATATTACTTTCTGCTTTTTAGATTTTTTTTCTAGGTAAGACCTAAGGTCATCTCCGGAACATAACTTCTAGAGAGAATGCTTCAATCGCCATGAAAATTTAGATTTTTAGTTTTAACAAGTTGAAAATTTCCCAAAATTACCCTGTTCAATTACAACGTTATGATTTGAACCACCTCCAGATATGATTTGTAAGGATGCAAACATACATATAGTCACACAGTAATTTTTATCTCTTGAATATAGCTTCCTATACAATCCATACTAGCTACATGTTCCTTGGCAGCATTGCATTGCAAAAATGAACATTAGTTTCATATAGAGCCTTCAGATGGTACCATTCAATTATAACTCTTATGGGGTTATGTTCGATGGAATAATTACACAGGATAAATGGTTACAAAATGATTATTTTTTGCTCAAGATTTACTTTAAAAATAAACTAAGATATATCAAATCATTCATATCAAGCAAACGTAAAACAAAAAAATTATATAATTATTGAGTTATTGTATTAAAATATATATACATATATTTTCTCCAAGACGTACTTACTGAACACACTATCTGATATTAATATCCCTAAATCTAAAAGATTTGCATGTTAAAAAGACGGAAACAGCTACAATCACTCAACTGGGCAAAATTATCTATATTAAGATGAAATTATCTAAAGAAAAATTAATTAAAAAAATAAAATCTTTTACTGTTATCCTAAGTAAATGATTTAATTAGTTAATTTTTGCAATGTCAGGAAATAATTAGAATAGTAAGTTAATCTCTAAGCTATAGAGAATACAGGAGGGACTTCAATTTCGATATCAAGCAAACTGTAGATACAAATTCTCTTTCAAAAAATTTCAATCAAATGAAAAAGACATAAAGTGCCAAGATTAGCATTCAAATATCTGATTTGTTAAATTCTAGGTCCGGTAGATTCGATATGAACAAATTATAATAATGTTTCTAACCATGTGGGTAGGTGTGGTAGGAGGTTGTCTTAATCCAATTTCAGATTTTGCAAAAATTTCAGTGTTCACAATATCAGATCCATATCGGATGCACAATTTCTCTTTCAAGAGATCTTTATCATCATAAAATTCACGAACCCATTTGTCGACAAGAGGCAAATCCCTATATATAAGATAGAAATATATATATATATATGTATATATTAACATATTAAGAAATTCATCTCCTTAACTGAATCAAGTTTTAGAATACATATATATATGTGGGCGTGTGAGAAATAAATGCATTGGGAAAATATTTCCATAAAAATGTCAAAAAGTATATAAACATATCTGGCAGGCAAAATTTTTTAACTCAATTGCATATGAATTCTATGTTCATGTAAAGATGCATATCGATATATTTGAGTTTTTAAGCTACACACAAGTCTCAGTATGAGCATAGGCAATAGGCCTATTTTTTAAAAAATAAGCTCTTTTACTTTGATTTAAGCCATACATAATATCAAATTATGTTTTATTTGTATCAACAAATATAACTTAAAGTAGTCAAAGAAAATTCTGTGCAAATAAGCTATCAGAAAAACTATCTTTCCTTGAAATAAATGCTTTTTACCTTGATCTACCATGTCTAATTAAAAAAGATCGAAGATTCTCCTCAATCTCATGTTTTCCTTCTTTTACTCTACGTGGCTTTCTAAGTCCGCTAAAAAATAAATAAGAATGGATGCAGCACGAAAAGTATTAGTTAGTATTAGTTAAAGAGAGAAAAAAATGAACAAGTTAAAATAACTGTAAATTTTCACAGTCTTCTTTGACCTACTGAAAACTGAATACAAAGTTTCTAAGTCTACTAAAAAAGAGAGAGCGGATATTTTTAATTGATATCAAGTAATAACATGAATTAAATATAGTTGAATGTCATCTCATGTATGGAAAATTTATAAATCAGATTGAAGTATGATAAGCAAATCTGCATTTTCATAAAACACAAGTACGATATCTACACACTTAAATAGTCAAAGAGTTTTTATTTCGTACCATACATAATCAATAAGGCACCAGACAGTATAAAAAGCTACTGGAACAGCCGGCAGAAGCTCAAGTCGAATAAAGGACAATGTAAGAAGCGGTGCGAAGAGCACGAAATCTCGGAATTTGTGTTTAGAGATAATCATCAGCAAGGCTATCAAAGCAATAGAACACAGACAAACCCCCGCCGAACCCATCCTATTATCTGCCGTACTGAAAAAAATATGAAGTACAGAAAGAGATCTTCAATTTAGATCAAAACTGATGGTTAAATTTAAAATTTTTTTTAGAAATCTGCAAATGATTCACAATAGAAGGTAAAACTAAAATTAGAAATTCAATAATAGAGTTAACAATCAAATATTTCTTCCGTATATGGTATATATGATGTCCTTCAATCAAATTAAATCAATTCGTTTATGCTTCCGTCGCGATAAATTCGAAATAACATCACCTATACAAACTCATCAATGTGATCGTTCCACCAAACGAAGCCAAACACTTTCCCAGAAACATATTTGGCACACAAGAGAAGAAAAAAACTTGTTACTGTGTGCGAAACATAAATGATGCAACTTGACAGTAGCTGATTCTCAGTTTTTTGTTTTTACCTGTTTAAAAAATGGGATCAATAAAATTACAAATATGGATAAAAGTGCAATTTAAAAAATTGCCATCACAAACCTTTTTTCAAAAAATGTGCTGTGCACTTTTCAAGTATTAGTTCAATTTTGCAAGCTTAGGAATTTTATAACTTTGTTTCACCAATATCAATGAAATCTGCTCTCATATTGAAAGCAGAAGTGAACACTTTTTGGCTTGTTGGTTGCTGCTAGCACTAGCTCAACCCACTTAAGATACTATTTGGACTACACTATAAAGCGACCTGCTCATCCCAAGCTGATGGATAAATGCTATACAAAAACCTGTAAATTTACCCTAAAAATTTGTTGCTAATCATATCATACTATTCATCTAATGAGTACTAAATAAAGATGCCGAATAATGCTTGTTACTGACTAGTGCCTGTTACAGCAAAATAGAAACACGAGCAGAATAAAAAAATTTCAAGAGTTTGGCAATGGATAGGTCAGTCAAAAGAAAAAGGATGAAATGCACTGCAATACTAGGCTTGTAGCAAGACAAACTAAAGAAACAAGAAAAAGAATGCAGAACAAAGCAAACAAAGAGAAGAAAACAAGTGTATTAATAAGATAAAAAGAGAAGGAAAGACTTAAACCAGTAAATTGTCAGTTGCAAAGATAATTGCAATGACTTGACAATAGGGATCATCTGGAAGACCCTCGATAAAATGTGCTGTCAACACCTCATCACTAGTGATTTGGCCCAAAGTTGCCAATTTACCACAAATTAATTCCAGATCCATGTAAAAGATGGATGGATCACTGCTGAATGCAAGAGTTTCAAACTCTCTTCTTAGTTTCATCAAACATTGAAGCCTTGATGACTCAAAATACTTTTGTAGAAAGAGAAACAAGGACTGCCCATTGTCCATAAATGTGGAGGAGAATTGAAACAATGGTGTCACCTTAATAGCCTGTTCAAGTGTAGACCATAGGAAAAGATTCTCTTGGACAGACCAAGGAATAGATGCAGGAGACAAAGGTGATGATTAACCCCTGTCAAAGTAAAGTATGATTGTAGTGAGGTAAGGAATAGAGGCCAGTTGTCAGCTGTGCCATTGATATGAGGTAAAGTAATTGAGCTAATTCCAGCTTTGGGAACATGTCCCATGCCCATATGCATACTGGGATACATTAGATACAGATCACCACCCTAATTTTGAGAGTGAGAGTATTGTTAATTTGGTAAGTCATAGCCAGCATTAGGCATTGGAGCCTGAGGATGCATGTCATATGCCGGCACTGGAGCCTGTTCATTTCAAGCACATTTTGGACACTTAGAATATCCAGATTTATAAGAAAAGGCAGGTGACATGAAATCGTCTAACTGATTGGTGGCATAAGTGGAATACCTTACCAAATCATGAGTTGATCTGACTTGAGAGGGATCTCTTGAATGTACACTTATTTGGTTTGAGTTTACTGAATGCATATCCTGTTGAGGAAAGTTCACCATATGATTGAAATGTCTGCTGTGAACTGAATACACTGATGACGGTGGATGAATTGCCTGTGAGGATAATGCTGCTGGGGGCAATACCACTGGAAGCAAGAGAGGTTCATATGGATGAGTATTTGATGGTCCAGGAGTATGGGTACTGGCTGGAACAACAAAGTTATGTTGATCAACAGTAGAGGAAACCAAAGACTCAGGTAGATAAATGCTAGGTCAAGGGGAATGCTGCACCATAGGTACCCTTTGTTCTCTTTGTTATTGTGCAGAAAATTCATGTTTACCAGCAAGATTTCTATGAAGAATACACTGGTCACACTCTTGGCATTGTTGAACTCTATCAAGAGTCCTTTCATAATGGCTGGGTTGATTACGAGCCATTGTAGTGTAAGCAAGAAGAGAGAAGCAAAAAAAGTAGAAGAAAAAGAGTAAGAAACCAGTGTACTGAAAGGCAGGGACACCAGAAGTATTACTTTAGTGACTTTCTCTCAGTATGATTCACTGGGTTGAGTTGATTAAGTGAAACTCATTTCTACAAAACTAGAGGTAACACGCAACTGTAGGGTATGAACATGATGATATAGTACTCCATTGTGAATTTTCCAGGTGGTGGATACTTAATTTGTAGGATTGTGTGTTACTTGGCTTGAACTGTCAGTTAGCCACTGCAATCAGATTTGAACACAGTTGGGTTGACCTAAGTGTATCTAGTCTGCAGCAACTTTCTAATGTCCCAAGAGTACTAAGGTGCAGTGTACTCTTGGCCTGCAGCGATCAGCCAAGGTCTTTGCCTACCCAGCCACCAAGTATTTAGTTACTTGGGCTCCAACTGGGAGTACACTCCTGCTACATTAGAAGGTAGGGAGGCTTCCAACTACAGGAAGACTTTTTGTAGAATGAAGTTAACCAAGGATTAGTTCTGGGTGCCAAAGGAAAATGTTTACAAAAATATAAAGTTAGGGTGTGACAAATTTGCAAGTTAGCTAGGCAAAAGATCATTTGTGTATAGGACTAATGCAGTATGTAAACTAATCAACTAATTTCAATGTATTGCTATCCTGTGAGTAAAGGCTAGCATCAAAATGGAGCAAGGCTAAACCAAATATAATTGATTCTCAACAAAGTGTACTAAACAAGAGTTATAAGCCTAAACTAGTTGCACAAAAGTTCATAGGTATCAGTTTCAATCAAGCCCTGCAGCACACCTTTCCCTTTCCTATTGAAGCCATGTACAAGAACTTTTGTCTGTAATTGGCTCAGGAGGTCCCTACTGCTATGAACTTTGTGCAATAGTCAACTTAAAACTACTTGCTAAGAACCTAGAAAACCAAGAAAATGATCTACAGTGAGATTCTCCTCATGGAGGCAACCAAAGTTCTCAACTTTGGCTGCAGCTGCAGCACTTGAAGCGCAAGGAGCTTTGCGCAAAAGAAAAGAGCAAGGAACAAGCTTAGTTTTGACACCAAATGTGATTCTCAAACTCCACGTTGCTGCTGCAAAATATTCTCCAAGCCCAAAAAAGACAGCAAAGAAAGGGTGAAGCACAAGAGCAAAAGGGAATGCACAAGTACAAGAAAGAATGAGGAAAGTATTAGAATGAAAGAGAATGCGCAAGCATAAGAGAGGAAAAGAAAAATGCTGAAAACAAAGTGCCAGGCTCATAACCTGATAAGAAAAAGAAAAGTAAAGATTGAAATACACAATGCACTGTGATAGTGATCACAGCACAAGGCAACTCAGGAAGTAAAGGTAAGATAAAAATAAAAGTGCATTATTGACTGCAGACACTACTTATTGCATGCTATGGGAGCGTACCGCTTAGGGAAGTGTACTTGCAGGAGAAGTAGAAAATAGTGTAGTGAATTGGAAAACATCATAACAGAGTTTGGAAATATGCAATTGCAAAATTGCAATTACACAACTTTTTTGGACTTTCTGTAAGGACCACAAGAATTTCAAAGATGAACTGTTAAGTTGGGACCATATAGTTGTAAAGAAAATGTAGACGGATATGGATCACAGGAACAGGTCACGGGTCACATCTGGAATGGGAATTGGAGCAGTAGCCAATAGAAATCTTGACATAATTATCATGCCATAAAGCATGATGCTGCAGTGCCAGCACTCCACAGATGGAAAGTTGAGAAATGGAATTGATTGAATAAACATTTAGAAAAGCAAAACTAAAGTTCTTTACTCTCATTTATTGAAGATAGAATTACAACTTAAAAATGCCTTAAATTTGGTTTAATTGTAGAAATATCCCGGTAAAGAATGCAGACAACTTTTTGTAAGATGAATGACATCGCAGAAATATGCAATTGCACTGCGATGTAATTTTTATTAGAAATGAGCAAAAGATATGGAATTGTAGATAAGAATTCAAATCAGTAATTTAGTGTAAGCAGATCACAGATTACAATTTTGAATTGGAACAGCAGCAATACTCAGTAGAAATCTTGACAAGGTTACTAGATATCTTCTAGCTGATAGGAATAACTACTTCATTGCTCCAAACAGTAAGATTTGCTACTTGTTAAGGATAAAGCAAAATGAGACATTACAATGATGCGTACTTTCACTGCCTTTTTGACAAACTTCATGGCTGACCAAGGTGTTCAATTGCCCAAAACTTAACGAAAATTAACATTTGCTCAAAACTGAACGAGAATTAACCTTTTCCAGTGTTCAAAACTGGAAAGGTCTCATAGTAATGGTTAGAGCGAGGCAGAGACAGCACTGACAAAATTGTTGTAACTAGTGATCCTAACAAGAAGTTAGGCCATCAGAAAAATTGTACAAAAACAATATTACTGAGACACCAAATTTATGGCTAAATAAAAGCCGACACAAACATATAAACATTACCAAAAGCGGCATAAATTTCTAAGACGAAATTTTAATATCAACATTGCATCTCAACCTAAGAGTAGCCAATTGTAAAATATTTAAAAGCAAAACATGCCACCATGGACCAGTGCCCCTTCAGCATTTAGAACAATAAAATACAATCAGTTCGATGCCAAAGCATTTGTATATCTAGTCGACATGAGAATCAAATTTTTTTCCAAAATTGCCACCACGAATCTCCAAGTGGAGGCGCTGGCTCTGTAACTGTTACTTTATTAGCCATTTCTTGGTATTCAATTCCACTTCTAGGAAGATTACGAAATGTTGGAACATGGCGGTCTATTGCATTTTGAAGGAAGCTTGGTAGTTCTTCAAAACTCTCTATTCTCTTTGCCTGGTGCATCATAGAAATGCAGGAACAAAGGAGGTCAATTTTATTTCAAGTGCAACCACAAAGCTCATATAAATTAACCCCGTGTTATGCCCCGTTAGTTAGCTGCCCTTCCTTTCTTGTGTTTACTTGATTGAGGGGACTTTTAAATGTATTTACTAAAAAGCAATCTTCAAAAAATGAATTTTAGAAAAAATGAATAAGTTTTTAAAGTGATAAACATTTTGAAGTGGGAAACACAAGCTTTGGTGACTTTCCAACCTATTATGCATAATCTTTGCAGAAACATCCGATTTCAGATCATTTTATGAAGGCATAAAAAAAGGGGTTTAAAACAATATGATGACCTATGTTAGTGACTTTTATCGGAGTTTTGCTACAATCATTTTGCCTTTCTTATGTCACATAAATTCAAAACAATAGTTGTACAAAGAGTA
This sequence comes from Vaucheria bursata, assembly GCA_032358265.1. Lineage (NCBI taxonomy): Eukaryota > Xanthophyceae > Vaucheriales > Vaucheriaceae > Vaucheria > Vaucheria bursata. The sequence goes on along the minus strand of JAULBW010017882.1, from coordinate 17,203 downwards.
AATTTTCCAGACTCATTACTGTTCCTGTCTTAGATGATAATTTATTTTATATAAGCCAATCAAAAGAACTTCACAAGTTTTCTATTCCATTTCAAAAGAATGGAAGTGTTTTTTTAAGCTTAAAATTGATGTTCCCAACAAATTCTGCACTGGGAAGGAATTTTTTCTTTGTGCATCGCTTATAATAATCAATCCATTTACAGTTTCATGTAAAAAAATCTCATATATATTCAATCTCATAAAAATTGCAGCATATTTTTAGTGATATACTAGAAGCATTTTGATTCGCAGAAAGAACTACTAAGTAATATTTTATCAAAGCCAATGGTGGCCTCAACATTAAATTCAGTACTGCCCATTAAAAACAAAAAGAGACAAAAATACGATTTTAACATCTTTTTTTATAGCCATCACTGCTGTCTAAGTTTTGTTAAAAAAAACTGATTATGAAAATGGGAGGAGAACCAACATATGCACCGGAAGTTCACAGAACAGAAATATAGCTCCGAATGAAATCATCGAATTCATTTTTTCGAAGGTGTTTTCTCTAATGAGCCAATGACTTATTGATATTTCCATATTCTGCAAACTCAGTTCAAGGTCATATACTTTTCGTTTTCGTGCAAAACGAATAATTTCTGACTGATTTGTTGGGTTATAGCACAGCTAAGATCGATGGCTATCAGAAGTTTCAATAATGGCAAAATTAGGGCGTTCTGTACGAATAAACTGCCCTTATATATACATTCATTAAATTACCTGTAAATCCATGCTGCACATTTTTCCCGGTGCATACCATGAGGGACATTCTCCAAAACGATGAAAAGTAAAAACTGCATCATCTTTCTGTCTGTCAGTAACACGTTGAGCAACGTAATCGTAAGATTCTTTACATCCAATGCTGGGTGGTGGACTTGGTCCAAATCCTATCCATCTGTTCCCCCGCTGCTTGTGAGGCGCTATATATAACACGTACATGCATTCAAATGAAATTATATTATACTTGATACAAGCAGCATCTGAACCCCTTATTTAATCGTTGCGCCCTCTATGATTCGCTCTTCATGACTCATTTTGCTGACAGCATCAAATGAATGATACACAGAGCAGCCTTTTTTCGTCTTATTATATATATGGGCTTTGATGCTGCTAGGCTGCTTTTATATTCATGCAAATATTGAATTGCATAAACTGTGCAACTTTTTAAAAGAAAGAAGAAAACTTGTCAATAAGTGGACTGAATAAGCAAATTGGTAAAAATCTTCAAACTTTTGATAGGAAAACATGGTGACTATTCCTGGGTTAATATAAGTGAAATTACTAAAGTCAAATAACAATATTACATTCATCTACTAAGAAAAGTAAATATTTCAGTCAGCAGTTAGAGTTTTATACAATCCAAGATAACTTTATTTGGAGCAAGTGTGCCACCGACAATATTTAAAGTTTTATTAGAATAAATTCCTTCAAATCCATAATTGAAAATTTTAGGTTTTATGCATGCATACATGCATCTATTTAGAAATGACAGAGCAAGTCATGCAATGATATAATTTCAAAATATTGGTGGAAATCCTCTTTCATCCATTGATTTGTTTCAAAGTTAGTTGCTTTTACATAGTATATGCATGCCTTGCTTGCAATTTGACAAACACGAAAATGGCCGATTCTACCAACACTTTTATCAAAGAATAGATAATGATTTTAAGAAAATCTATTCAATGTGCCTTATTTCAATACATTCTTTTGTTCATATGAAGCATCGACATTCGTATTTGATTCTTTAAGAGTCAATTTCGAAAAACTAAACCCACAACTTATTATGAACTGTCCTGACGTTTCATAAATAGAAAATATAACTTCACATTAAATTCGGAGAACAGTTAAAGTAAACTTCAGATAGAACAAATCAGTCTGGACCACCGAATTTATTCAATACATCTGTAATTCGGTGTGCTCCAAAATCTAATGTTAAAATTGGCACCATGTGAATTTTTAGTTTATTTGCTCAGATTGAAACTTCGTTAACATCAAATTTATTACATCAGAAGTTTACTATACTTTCAAAAATTGAAATTTCTATATATAATAATATTCATTCGCTATAAGTGAAATATCACTGAAAGCAAATTCATTATATCTGAACTTAACTCTACTTTCAGAAATTAAAGTTCTGATTTGAATGTATACCTATTCGAGATGAAACAAAAAGGCTCAAATTAAAAATTCGAGCTCCTTTCTTATTGTTTACTGCAAATTTATTATTCCTATATAATGATCCGTTGCTTCTGGCAGAGGCTTCTGTCAAAATAATTTGTTTTCCAGGTCGCTCGCTACAAACAATAAGATGATTTGGGGCTCTTAACAGGTGCATTATAACCTGTCCATATGCCTACAACAAAAAAGATCAGTTTTTTAGGCAAAAAAGTTATTGAGACTCATTTTATGCTCTTTCACCTGTAAGACACCATTGCGAGCCGGCATTTATTCAGTGACATAGTATTATTTAAGCCAATCCAAGCACTTTCTCGAATTTTTGTTCAATACTTAAAGAATAGCTACTTGAATTCAAGATTATTTTTCTTCGAGTTTAAAAATAGTCTCCCCGAACTAATGCCGGCTTGCTGAGGAATCGTTTCACTTGCACGCCAAATATCAGTTGATAATTCCATTTAAAGAGTGAATGTTTGAATGATATTATTTGGAATATCATAGAAACACAAATTTCATTTGTATAAATATTATATAGAACAGTGAATGAGCAATCAACCAAAATTTGGTACAACTTTCAAAACATACAACTATTCTCATGGTTTTATACAAACGCAAAAAAACCTGATACATTGAGAAAACAAAAGCAGAAAATTTTTTTCCCATCCCACCAGATTGAAAATCAGCAGTTTTTCTATTTATCATACATGATTGCTGTGCAAAAAATTGAATGCAGACATACATATGGAGTTTTTTATGTGCAATATCAATACATATTGCATAAGACGTCCCAAACAAAATGTCACAATTTACTAAATAGGACACCATATATTATACTATTTACATAAATATACGCAATTTCCCTTTATTCTTATTTTTGACACTGAATTTTGTGGTAAAGGTACAAAAGATGTACAGGTATATGAATTCCAAATAAAAAATAATCAATACGATGCAAAATATTGAAGAATTTACTATTGAAACACCTGAAATGGTTGTACGGGTATGCGTTTTCCAGCCTTTGTATGTCGAAAAACATATAGTGGATTCCTATCTTCAGGGTCTAATAGAGCGAAAAATTTATGCGTAATTGAAAGAGAGTATGCTTTCCAGTTCCCTTCCTTGATTATATCACCGACTGCTAATCCTTCAATTATTGATTTTTCACCTACAAAAGATGCACTATAGTCTTGTATGAACTCTTTTATTTAGGTACAAATTAATCAAGAAAACGTATTCATCTTCCAGTTCAAAGTAATAAATGTACATTCTTTAAATCAGATTTGGTAAGATTTTTAACCTAAATTTAGGTATATTTTTATATTTAAGGCTTAGAATTTTTTGACAAATATACGGTTAATAAAATTTTAGAAAGAACACAAAATTTTTTATGTATTCATTGAACCACTAGTTCACATTTAAGCAATCATATTCCAAGAGTAAAAAGAGGACTTTTGAAAGGTTTAAAGAAGCAATAACAAATTATGCTGAAATATTGAGATGATATTTTGAAAGAGTTTGGTACCTGTATGATTGTTTGAATCAGTTTTTGATCCAAAAGCCAGACTCTGAGATAGTTCAACTCCTTCTATAAGAGCAATCACCCTGCCTGTATTGGGATTTGTTAGTGTGCCTTGGATGTGCCACACTGCCGGAGTCGTATTTATTTTTTCACAAACAGCTTCATTACTAATTCGCCCCTTTTTAGATATAATTGAATTATTAGAAAAGGGTACACAAAGGAAATGGATCAAGGTAGAAAGCTTGTAGAAGATAAGAATTAGTGTAAGTACTTTGCTTTTTACAATGAATGGCAGTGAAAGATTGCTTATTTAAGAAGCTTCTAGCCACTTAAATATTTCAAAAGTTAAACATTTACAAAGTTCCATTGCCAGGAGTTTGAAGACTTCTTCAAAAGCATGTAATAAATTGATTAAAATTGACTTCTAGAATGTGGGCAAATAGCTAGCTGTATTAAAATTAAAATTGTTTTATACTTGTATAAATTCAAATGTATAACATGGATTACAAGGTAAAAAAGAACCAAATAATGTAAAAATCAAATCAATAATATTTTTTATCTCAATGGAATATATCAAGCATGATCCGCTCCCAGTGATTCAATAAGTGAAAATTTTCATCTTTCAAAACTTTACATATAATAGAGAGAAAGGCAATTCATATAGCAACTTACCAATATTTTATGAAAAAAAGGTTGCCGCTTGTACTTCAATGAGTAGCTACCAGTACGAAGTTGATGAAAGTCAAGAAGATCATCGACTGTCCATTCCGAATTACCAGAATCACGCTTTCGAACACTTTGAAGAGAAACCACTGAGCTGCTCACAGTATTGACACTGCATAGTAAAGCAAGAACGCAAGCTAATCTTACAGTTTTTCGGTAAGGTGCAATATCTGCTGATTTTTTTGGAGTTCCACAAAGCACCGCGGCTGTCATGAGGTGAAGGTGAAAATGTTTGTAACGAGGATTAATCTCAAAAAAAGTTAAGAGAAGACAAATAATTCCATAAAAAGTAGTAAGTACACGAATTACTCAACTTCTGCAAATTAGGGACAAGTAGGAATTATCCCTATTTTAGAAATTTAATTGTGGCTAGTGCATACGACAAAAATAGCGGAATTCAAATTTTTTTGTCATATATAATGAAACATCGTACAATGTAACTAAACCCAAACCAATCATATACATGCAATTTGCAGAGCAATTAATGTGAGATGTGCATCTTTTAATAATTCTGTAACTTCTGCAGTATGTACTAGGATCCTTGAAGTTTCTTCATTTTCCCCCATATACCATGAATTTTTTAGATTGAACAATATCTTAAATTTTTGTCACTGGCCTTCTTGTACTGATGTGTATCATTTTTAGTAAGTAAATGGCCATTAGTGACTGAGCTGCTTTGTTCAAAAACCTTACTGCGGACCATATGTAATGGCTGCTTCCGTTGGATGTTTAGTATCATCTTTTATGGAGAAGTATAGAATTGTGCTCTCTGCAAAGACCCTGCTATCTGTTTCTATGTATGATGTCATCAAACAGCTTACATAACCATTGTCCAAATATTAGTTAAATTTGATGTGTACAAGGCTATCATAAAAACTTTTCTTGGAGTGCATGATGAAAGGAAATAATGGTATTGTTTCTATTGGTTAGAATACTTTTGTTGCATAATCTGTTCAAAAAATAAAAATTGGCACTGCAAATTTTGATACATTAGAAAAAATGGTCCTCAATAACTCTACAACTTTTTTTGGACTAATTGATTTTACTATTTCTTTAATATTATCAATGCTGTATTTGTTATTGCTTGAAAAACATAAATATTTTGCATCAATTGACATGTATATATGTATATCTTTAAATGGTATAACAGTAATGCCCCCTTTGTTTCAAGTTGCCAAAGTACTTTAAACTAGTTTACAAGAAATTCACATCAGTCCTGCTTCCGAAGGACTTTCCTTGGCACTGCCATATCTTTGTGTACTGGTTATTCCAATGTGATGAAGATTATCAGAATACAAAATGATTTAACCTATAGTTAGGAATTAACTTCCTTAGGGATTAATTCTATCTTTATTACTGTAGTTAGTTTTTACTTATGACGTTCTAAGTATATTGGCTGCGCAGATGCCAGTAAGGTTGTATACTTTGTTGTATTGATAAAGTTAGCTTACTTCTATCAACACAATTAGTATGTGATAAATATGCACATTTCTGTCACTGTTTCTTGTGCTTTGTTGTATTTCATGTTTCTAACTCCTATACTTTTTGTTGCATTGTTCCTTGCTAAAAGACTGACTGTATGACCTTCTATTAGTAGGAGCTAACTGATCAATATTAATCAGCTTCTATTTTATATTTAACTTATTTATGCAAATCTATACACATATTTGCTTTATAATTAAAAAATAGTTGCAGCACTTTATGACATTTTGACGAGATAAAATAACTTTCATTTCTAATAGCTATTACAACCTAACTAGATTAATGCTCTAAATATACTGCCAGGAGACTATATTCTTGTGTACTGGAACATTTCAGTTGACCATTGGCTGGGTAATTAAAATAAAATAATGGCCCTTCAAATTCTGGTTGTAATGATTCCTTCAGCAGTATCTATCTCTAATTATGTGTTTATTGCTGAGAACATATCCAGCTCATTGAATAACATAAAGTTTACATTGTGCAAAGGAAACCCTTAAAAGAAGGTTGCGCTAGCCAATGTACATCCAATGCTTGCCAGTCATGCATAATGTAATATAATATTAAAGCACACTAGTTGAAAATACATGTTCCTCTCAGTAATCTACATTTTATGAGAGCCATTTGAAGTTAGCAAATTGTTCTGTGACTAAAAGTCACCCAGATAGAGTGCTAATACTGACTTGGTTAAGTAGCAAAAAAATTGAAATGGACTTGGACAAAAAAATGTAACTACTCTTCTTCATTTCCGCAAGTTAGAGACAATAATATTGGTTAACCCAGGGCTTAAACCGCCTAACATTCGATTGCTTGACGGTTTAGAAACACCGCTACATTAACCAATGGCTTGAATATCAATATCTAATTTTTTAAACTTGTAAACCAAACCAAATTGAAGCCAATTTAAAATCAGTTCGGATTTACCTGATCTTCAAAATTAATTTTGCCAAATTTCATCATCTTCAAAATAAATTTTTGAGAAAAATTTTTGAAATTTAATTTCATTTTCCCGTTCATGAAATAAAAATCTTTAAGCGTAAATGCTATGGTGTACTAGAGCACTCCTTAGCATGAATGAATTTAAATTCTTGAGCTGAAATGATATGACGTACCTCTTAAAAAATGAATGTTGCGATAAGTTTTGAGAAAGTAACATTTGACTGCTGTTCAGCTCCAAACCGTGAACACATTTCATGGCAACCAAATACCAGAATCAATTGCACAACGGTGTTTTTCTACGCCCTATCGACAATCTAGTGCCAACACTTCGACTTTACAAGCAAGCTGATATTCACCGGATGCTTTCTCAAGAACGAACTATTTCTGCTGATATTGAAAGCAACTTTAAAAGCCATGCCAAAATACTTGGTTGGGAGCTTCAGGGCAAATATTAGTCAAAATTCAAAGGAAAACCATTTTGGCATGATATGCTGAGTTGTTTTGTTGCTTTAGAATAACCAAAAGTATGTAAGGAAATGCCTAAAAGTAGAAGAGGAATTTTACCTAAAGAAATGGAATATGTACAATTGAAAATCACCATAGTCGATTATAAGCACTGTATCGCACACCACTTCTTTTTTTCATAAACATAAATAGTTCTTTTTGAATAAGATGTGAAACTCTTGTGAATTATTGGCAGAAATTTCATGTTTCAGAATTCGATTCATCAAAACTTAAGTACCTTTTATTTCAAAGTACCAGATCCTTAAAAATGTTAATAATTTCTTTTTTGTGGGGTTAGGGAAATTGGTGGAGCTAATCGCTTGCATCTTAGCAAATCCACTTAATTTTACTTCAAGAATCTATAATGTGTCATTACAGCCCACAGGTGACCATAGAAAAAAGCATTTCTCTTAACGATATATAATATATTTTGTTAATGTTCCAACGTATGCATTCTTATTAAAATAATGCTCTTTAATTTACAAATATATACCAATTCATTTTTTCCTGACTGGAATTGGGGACTCTAAATTTTGATGAATATTATCTATTTCTTTAAATTGAATATTTATTTCAAAATTTCTACATCGATTACTAAACCGAGTGATACTATGGTTCATTGTCAATGGACTTATTTTGATAATGGTAATGTTGAATATTACAGAGAGGATTCTGTAGAATTTATGGTATACATGATTGTCCCAGTACATATTCGTAATTGCTATAAAATAGATATTAAACTATATCGTAACCTTTAGTGAAGCTGTTATAACTAAAATGAATGAAAAGAATGTTGAATTTAGAAGAAATTATTTTTACTGTAAAGTAAAGAATAACTTTCTTTTGAATCTTCTATCATTTTTACTAATGCTTCTACAATATTATATGCATCTTAGATTTTGTAATTATAGAAACTAAACTTTATATTGATTGTAGAGGAAATTAAGGCATATGTAATATATCATTTTTCCATTGAGTAAGTTTAGTCATTGTATTACTATTTTCATCCTTCAATCTACTCCTTAAATATATCTAGCTTAATACTATATTCAAAATCACCCGAAACCATACCAAGAATTATTCCAATGCAAAATTACAAACTTATATACATATAAACTTATAATTTTTTTTATTATTTGGTTCATCTATGTTCACACTTTTCAATGTGTACAATATGCGCATCATGCATTACTAATTGATTTCATATTGAGTATCATTACTTTTCTATAGGGAGGGTACAATTCACATAATAAAAAATGAAAGGACTTTTTATCATCATCCGCTAGTTTGTACAGGTAAATAGATGCATTTATTTTTACATGCATGTTTTTATTTTTTTGAAATTCTGATTTTAAAATGCATCTTTATATTAAGCTATGCAATCTGGACTGTTTATTTCTGTCTTGTCAAGTAATTTCAAGAACATGAAAATTGATTTTTTAGTCAATTTCTAGCTATATATAGATATTAATTTGATAGATAATTGCATAATTTTCTCTTTACTCACCTTTTATTTTATTATTGTCTTTCATTCATTTGCTGCTTGATCCATCTTTGATTTGATTTTTTTTGTTATATTACTTCTTCCTATAAATCTATTACTGATATATTTTTCATATTAGTAATCATGGGTATTCTATTGTAGGAATGTAATTTCAATGCAAGGTCATCAGAGTCAAATTGCACATGCGGGTCCGGAAAAAGGAATAATGCTCCTAAAGGCATATGGGTCATATGTTAATGTTGTAAGTGGGATCTACATATGAAATGCACAGATTCAATTCTCACTTAAGTACATTACGTTTGCGTTTCATGCAATTCTGAGTCAGTGGAAATGAGAATTTGAAGTTCACGTGAAGAAGAAACTTAATGTGAGAAAAATGGTTCTCTCTATGAATGTAATAACAGGCCAGCTTTAATATTTCAGACCCCTATGAGGCTTCTCTCTTCCTGTAATTTTTGTGGTTGAATTATATTGAGAAAAGCCATCAACATTGCTTGCCACTCGTTTTGGCATAGCAGTTAACATAAACTGATTCCATGCTGTCATCATCAGCATCTCAAAGTATAGGCTTCACATTTTCAGAGTTTTCTGTCCAAATTAGTGGTTTGCCTCCTCTTCCATATTATTGTATATAAATATATATATTCATCTTTATGTACCATAGAAGGCAAAATATTCATTTGAATTATTCAACTTCTACTGAAATTGTAGTAATGAAAATGTCTCAATTTTCGATTCATGATAATTTTTGTGAAAAGAAATAATATTTTTATACACAAAGTTAATTTTCTGTAGGAAATAGGTTACTGGTTATTCTTTCCGTCTTCATGTGAGTACTTTTAAATATTCATATCCTGCAGATATTCAGAAGGCGATAACGGAATGTCAACAGTTATCACTTTTCTTTTGCCAGTATCTTCAAATAAAAATTGATATAATATATTTTGTGCAAATAAAACTATTATTAGTTGCAGTAGCATTTTGAAATTGAAAAATTTACGCATGCATATTTTTATTATTGATCATATATGCAAATATCAGAGTCGTGCTTCTGATTTAATGGAAATGCTTGATTCGATATATTCGTCAAAACAAGATATTATTCTAACGACTTATGGTATCATTCGGGCCGAAATTTGCCATGTGGGACAAAATAGGGAGTAAAATAAGTATATTAGTTTCGGAAATCGCAGCTTAAGGTGGCCAAAAGTGTACAAAACTGCATCCTCTCCGCTCATGGCAGAATTGTGGTGGCAATTAGCAATTGATGAGGCCCAAATGGCGGAATCACAATTTTCTGGTAAACTCATATAATCGATATTCATATATTTAATGATATTGCTAGCCTTACCTAGTTGTACTTTTGCTTATATTGATCCCAATTAATATAGTATATAATTCAGTATACTTGCTAATATTTTAATGTACAGTTGCAGGATATGTTTCCAGAACAACTCTACATTGAAGTATAATTGCATACTTCACTCTATGGTATCATAGCACTTTTATCTATCTTATGCATTTTCTGCTTCGATGTGCTCTATAAACAATTAATCTCAGCAATATTATAATATTCAGTTCTTGATGGTTGATGTTTTCAAATTTACTAGTATGCTAATAATTGGGCAATGTTAAATTTTTCCTGATTTGAATGAAAAGATTTTTATAAACGACATTGTGACAAATGCAATTTTATTTTACAAATTGTTTTTTAGTATCTATTGGAAATAAATTTTATGTTGAATATCTTCTAAATATCCAATTTTAATTATGCTATTTAAAACCATACTTCAAACCATCTATATAATGACAATTAAAATTCCAATATTTGCAATTTTTATAATAACATTCATTAATAGACAGGATATATATATATTCGAAAAATGGAAAATTGAATTTGTTCGAAGGAGATATGTAATTTTTGTAATACATCATATTTCATGAAGCCATTTGCAAAATCATACTTGAAACAAGTAATTAAAGATAGTTTGCATGATAAAATTTTAATTATAACTGTAATAAAACGAATTATTGCTTAATTTTTGTGCTCAGATTTAGTCTTCTGTTTTATGGACATATTCAGCTCAAATGGTAGGAAAGCTTCAAGCTGTTATCCGTTAGGCAATTTCTGGCATTCTTATTTGTCGATGAAAAGTTGACTTTTTTGAAATTTTGCTTTATTTGCGATTTGAGCCCTTTTGTCATAAAGCCATATAGTGAAGTGCAATGCAATGGCTCATTGAAGTTAGGCTTCCAGGATCGTTGGAGGGACTCTTCATGGATAACGGATCTTTTATTGAATATAGCATATTGCATAGAATGTTAAGATCAAAACTTAATTTTTTATTTTCCAAATTTATTAAATTGGGTACATTACAAACAAAAACCAGTTTTTTCAACGAAATTAACTCAAAATGACTCTATATAGTTACATTGTATCTATCACACTGCATTGGGAAAGAGTGCATGGAAATTCTAAAGTGGTCCGCAAAATTTCTCTGACGTAAAACTACTAATTTATTAGCTATGCCTATTTCAGCTTTTAGCAGTATTAGCTACATAAAATGTGAAGCTATACGCACTAAGTAGGTCTAGATATGACCAAAAGTTCAAATTGTTTTAGGATGGCTGACTGACCGACATTTGGGAAATGCTGATTAAAGTTAGGGTATGCAATTTTTAATTGTTTCAATCATGTAGAGTTACCTTTACAATCGAACAACTTGCCTTGCACCTAATTCGGACCATTAATCATAAATTGTTGCAATGATTGAAACGAGTAAATAAAAAATTATGTAATTCAAAGGAATAATTTCTGTTTGTTAACTTCAAAGTGAAACGGTATCATTAACATTAGTATCAGAACGTACAATTTAATCTCATGGATTTTTCAAAATTTTGCGATGAACTTCAAGTGCTTTGAATTTGCCATCTAAGTCCATATCTGTATGAAGTATGATTACCCGGACTTCTCACGCTGCGAATAGATGTGAATTTATACATTTGTAAATATTTTAAGTATTGTACGAATGTATAAAATTTTCTACTAGGGTAGATCAGAAGGAAACAGCAAGGTGCTTAGAGAATTAGGCTTAAAAATGTGTAACATTGAAAAGAAAAATTAAAAATTTCTTTGAAATGGTTCAACTAGCTAAAAAGAACTTTGCTGATGCATCAGAGCTTGCCACTTTTTATAAAAAAAGTTACTGCCAATATGTTTTAACCAGCGCAATGTATAATTGTAGAGTTTTTAAACTACCTAGGTGGTGTCAGCTTAACATGATTATTAATGTCATGGCAAAATATGAGTCAAGCTTGACCTGATTTAGAACTATCTCCTGGTCATACCAGATCTTTTTTAAATGCTGATAACTTTTTACAAATCAGCTACCTTTGATCTGGCTAAAATTCACTCACAGTTTTCTAAATCTGTTTAGTTTTTTTCCGGGTAAATTTGGTTTGTTAGAGCTAATGAAAAATAATTTCCAAAAAGCTCTAACAAATTTGGTAATTTTTTATGGTTAACTATTAAGTCATTTGAAAGTAAAAAATACTCTTCTGTTAGAAATATTTTTACATGAATAGTCTGGATACAACTTGCACATTTTGAGAAAATAAATTTTTGAATATTTCAAAATTAGATTTTTAGTAAGTTTGGAACATGTGCACACTTCTATTATCTTCAATTAAAGTTTTTCTAGTTCAAAGTAATGCGCTATCATGCTGATCAGCATTAGATATAACATTTCTTCAACTTCTATTAATTTCATTATGCCTATTTCAAAGCCAATTAGTATATGCACAATTTGATGTGTAATTAAATGTTTCAACTATTTGCCAGCTGCAATAAATGTAACAATTTTTATAGAAGCAAATGCTTCTACTGTAAATCAAGTAAAATATCTTTATATTTTGAGCCATTTTTCCAAATTTTGCAGGAAGAATTTATAAAAATATGTACTTATCATCTACATAAATCTTACATAAATTTCTGAGGATATTATCAAAGCATTCATACTGTTACATTCATTGTGCATACAAATATGCTGTTGAAAAACAATAGCCTTCTTATATTGGACATCATAAAATGTAATTGAGCCAAATATTCCCCAAGCAAAAAACATTGCTATGCTGTAAAACATGAAAAAACATTTCTTAGCTGAAAAGGAAGGCATAGTTCTCACAAGTATGAGTATAGAAAGTCACTGAACACACACCTTAAAAGACATTTTATAAAGTAAACTTGGGATATTGTAAAAGTGTATACATAAATTTTACTTGAAATAATACAACAAAGAGTTATACTGTATTGCATTTAGCTAAAATTTTGGGAATATTAAATATCAATGTTAGAAACATGAAACACAGCAGAACATAGGAAACTGTGGCAGATATGTGTATATTTATCATGCACTAATTGTGTTGATAGAAATGAACTAACTTCATCAACACAATAAAATATAAAACCCTACAAGAGTCTATGCAGCCAATTTACTTGGAACATCATGAATGAACACTGACTGCAGCTATAAAAATAGAATTGATCCCTAAGGAAGTTAATTCCTAAAAATTAGAAGGAATGAATTAAATCAGTGGTCCTGACTGATTTGCTATATCTGAAGTGAATTGTATGTTTAAAAGTTGCAAATTTGAGTACCATTATTTTCAAACAAAGTGCCAAGAAATCTTGAAAAAAGTTGCTAGATATTCACTGCCTAGGCCATAATGTATTTACACAAACCATAAATAATTTGAGCATTGAACTGTAAAAGCTGAACTGTGAAGTGAATTGCAAAATGAAAAGGTTTGAGCTATTTGAAAACAATTTTTCATAAATTTGCTAAATGGCAGCAAATTCATTAAAATAGACATTATCTTTTATGTTAAAGTATAGCTAGCCATGTCTAGGGATGTATTGTTCATATTGTTGTGAACTAGTACAGCATATATTATTTATACTTGTCATTAGGTTCATATGTAGTTACAGAACAAATATCAAAAACAATTCTATGTTAGTATAATTGTGTACTTCAATCTTTAACATCACTCAATCTCTTTACATCTTCACTTTCTGCTGTTGTAAAGAATTACACTATTACAAATATTATAATAATCTGCACTTTATATTATAATTTACTTAAACAAAAAATCAACTTGTTTTAATCAAATATATGAGTTCAAAATCACCTTGATGAAAAAGAAGTTAGAGCAATCCACGAATTTAATTAGAATTGAACATAATCCAGCATAGTTGAACATAAGCATGCCCACTTTCCTCAATTAAAAAAATGTTATGGCCAATGCTATCCAAGCTACAACTACAATGATTGGCATATCTCCTTATGTAAATGGTAAATTATTCTTGTCACTCGACACAGTTGTAAGGTTTTTCAGAAATATCATAGTCCAAATCTGAATACATACAATAAATTTATACAAAAATTTGCAAAAGTAGAATTATTTTGAGTGTTAGTAATTTAGCAGTTTTATATATAACTTATCTATCTTGACTCTGGGAATTCGGTCCCAAACAAAAAGTCATGCTAAATTTTGCCTCTATTTGAGAAGAATATTTTTCTGAACATATTTTTAAGATTGTGTCCTTTCATAGTTCCCAAGGCAACAAGAACATCTACATACAGATATGTCATACATGTACATCATCTAACAGAAATGATATCATTTATGTCACCATAAACTTCATCAATCGTTAACAGTGCATTGGCGTATACATGTCAATTCGTTATTTCAATTATCTGACTATATCTAACAATTAAAACTAAACAAAATATGGTCCAAGGAAAATTGTAAGGAAGAAACATGGAAATTCAGAAATATCCTATTCAATTTTAATGTTAATTCTCTAAGAAGCTCAGTATAGGAGTGAAATAACTCAACATTGAATGTAATGTATAAGGCATATTTATGAAAATGAAATCATTGTAAGTAGGCTAGATTCCACCAACATTTCTAAAATCAATTAAACCAGAAAAAATTTTGTCGTTAAGATCATGTGAAGATAAAAAAATTTGAAATGACTATTTAAAAACAAATTACATGTGCATTGCTTATTAGATCATTGTCAAAAAGTAAAAAGAACAATTAATCAGCGCAAAATGTGCAATCAAATATTTAGATATAGTTCAACTCTAAGTTTGAAATGCATATTATACAATTGCCAGTAGTGTAAAGACATTCTTAGCTATGCCTAGACGATTTTATCTATATTACTGCAAACTAGAATTTAAAAATTATTATAAGTTAAAATATCTTCATGTTTTTTACTTACAAACACTTTTTGTTAGCTGATATCCTAATGAGCTTTAAAAAGTTGATAAATTACTCTTTAAGAAATAGACAACCAAAAAAAAGAAAACATCAAAATATAAACATTTGTTTACAACAATTTCAGATTGAATGTATCTCAAGATTTAATTATATTTCAACACATTTATTACCACCCAAATTTTAAAGCAAAATAATTACGCACATCAAAGCTAAATCATAAAAACAATGGCTATGAAAGCAAGCTAATGAGCTTCAAAATATTACTATCCTCTAGGGGGAACCATAGGCAGCAGTTGATGCACTTGACGGCAATTTGGGCAGGAGACTCGATTCCAACTACCATCGCTTGCCATTACATTTTGCACGCAAACCATGTGAAAAATATGCGTACAATTAAGAGTGATTTCATCGTGTGCATTCAAATCAATTTCTTCTCTACATATTGTGCACAGATTATTAACGGGATTGTCTAAGATTAAATCATGTGCACTATGTTCAGCTACAAGGCCAACATTGCTCTCCAGGCCAACCGATATTGTTTCAAACTTTTCAGTCAAGCTTATTGCATCAGTAACATCAAAGTATTGTCCTCCCATAAGCTTAGCTAATCGAACTAGATTTTCCCTGTCTGAACCCTCAATGCCAAATCCAATAGAAAAAGCCTGCAAGCCGAGAGGAACATAGGTCTGCCCGATAAACCTAGCAGGGCTATCTCCGTCACCACCACATCCATCTGAGAATAGCAGTACCACTGGAATATAGTCATCATAATTGTTCCTCGAAAGCACTTCGTTGGTCAAACCTAGTGCCTGATTGAAGTTTGTACCACCTCCAAGAAAACGAATTTGATGTACTAGCGACAAGCATATAGCCTGTCTCTCAAAAATAATATGAGCTTTTCCATCAAAGAGCACTACTGTTACTATATCATTACAATTCTTGTTCTTTGTAATGAGTCGTTTGGAAATGTATGCTTTAACAGCATTAACCAAATCGGTCCAGGGATCTCCTGTCATTGAACCTGATGAGTCCAGTACAAATATATGGTGGAATTTTCCGGAGGATGTAACATGCTTGCAGGCAAATTTGTGCCCAGCTGAATATTGAAATTGTCCAGTATTTTCTCCAGTAGCAGGGCCATACACTGGATCGTGCCATGCATTGAGAAGGCAAAAAGAGCGCTCAGGATTTCCATTTTCGTCAGTATGGTTGGTAGTTGTGCATTCATACGGACACTTTTTGAAATTTTCAATATCAGAAACCGATGTGACGGCATCTTCCCAACCAAGAGATTTCCAGTATTTTTCATGCAGAATTTCATCCATAGCTTTGTTTGGATGAGGCTCTAGTTTTAGACGGCAATGTCTCCTCTGGTCACTTTTTCCATGATAAGCGCAGCTCCCTATTGTTTCGTTGCATGGAATGTAATGGTGGTGTCCTCGGCCAAGATGAGAGCAAAAAAATGAACACATTTCTGCAATTCCGTGTTCTCCAGCCAGATATTTTCGATCTTTCACATCTATTTCCTGTTTATCGGACACAAAGTAAACTGAGCGCATATTTCCGTGGGATGTAGAATGAAGACCATTATGTCCAATTTCTTTACTACAGAAATATTGGCAGCAAGGACATCGATCGGTGCAATAATGCTCTTGTCCACTCTTATCATCAGCTGGTACACATGAATGTTGCCCAGCATGAGAAAGTTGGAAAGGATTTAATACATGGGCACACATCTTTCGTTCACCGTTCATTTCTTGCAAAACATACGAAAATTGAGATCTTTTCCCAGCAAAAGTAGCTGTTTCAGTTTTAAGTAAAACTTTATGGTCGCAAATCCCTTCATCTTCACAGTCATGACGGCATAGGTGACTTTTGATACACATGTGTTTCCCTGGTTCGATCACCCAAGGCCTCAAAGATGTAGGCACATTATTCTCCAATTTGTATTTGTTTGACAAGACTTCATTTCCATGGAAGTGATCAGTACATCCACATATCTCAGTACAATGTGGCATAAAACAAGGCTTAAT
>JAULBW010017771.1:0-96112 GCA_032358265.1 Vaucheria bursata | reverse complement strand
ACATGGTTGAGAAGTTATTCTGTAATAACTTATAGAGATAGCAGGACTGGTAAATATCCTGAGAAGCAGATAAGATTGAACTTTGTCAATGCAATCAAAGCAAAACTAATAGTATACTAATCAAATCAAAACAAAAGTCATCAGTACAGAAATAGTGTTAAATAGAGATCATAATATTATAATCTATTTTTATTTATTTTAAATATGCATTACTGTCTACAAATAGAATTTCCAGCTGCAAATTGAAATACACTTGACACGTGTTTTTAATGCTCACAAAGTAAGACAATATCATAAAAACATTATTATCAGATGGTAATGATAACAACATGATCATAACTCATTCATTTAATATGCAAACTGATATTGTTTCATGTGTCTTATCACAATATTTTCAGATTGAAGCAGTAGAAAAATTTATGTAAAGTACAAGGAGCAGATGCTACAATGTGGCACAACAACTTTGAGTTATGAGGTGCACATAGATTTTATATCAGCAGAGGAAGGAAATTTTTCATTTTTGATCAAATTTTAAAAGGGTAGAATGCAATCTTAACTTTGGCAAATGCAATTTATCTGACATTATATTTTCACATTTGTAAGTCAAAATACAATTTCATCATACCAAGGTGGTATATATTTGAATTCTTTGTGTTCCCTATTATATATTTATTATGACTTACAAGGAAAAAAGTTAAAGGAACAAGAGAGGATAGATCAAGGAAAGTTGAGAAAACAACAGAGAGAAACCAACAGCAATAGTAAAAATGAACAAAAGAAAAGAGGTGTAGGAAGTATATATTAGCCCATGCATTTTCACTAATAAGCAGGAATGTAAAAGTGAAACATAAAAGAATTTTTTATGACTAGCTTGAACTTGAAGACTAGATACATTCTTGTTGGTTAGATTGTGGAATGTTGTGAGTGAGAATAGAACACAAATTCCTGTTGATTGATTTGTATATTAAGTAATTGAAGGAAAAAAGAAAGAGAATGAAAATAGTGACAGTGTATGTTTATGATCGAAGCAAAAGATCAACAAGTACATCAACTGAGCAATGGCACCAGAAAAACCAGCATACTGTGCATATTGCAATAATGTTGAAGAGTGAAAAGTAATTGTAGTAAACTCATGCAGGCTGCATGGGAATAATCATGCAGGCTGCATAAAATACTTTGAAAAATTACAAATGAAATTGTTGATCTCATAAGACATTACGAAATAACTGGTAAAAAGATGGATAAATCGGGGTAACATATAAATAGGGTAGAATCTGGATACCATTGCAGTAAATATCCTAATAATAGCTTCAGGCAATGTAATTAGACAGTGTAGCTATAAACTTGTTTTACTTTACTGTTGTTTTGTGTATTGCATGCAAATTTTTAAATTCCATATATTTTGTACTTTAACAAATCAACAAAAAAAAGTTCTTTTTCAACCTCTTTTTATTTAATTGAAAGTGTAAATATCATTTTGCTATATAATTTTTAAATATGTTTTTATCTTCGATTAAGTACTTACAAAATATATTGGTTGATTTTTTAGTGCACCTCAATTTTCAGTCTATGCTAGAAATATGCTGGTAGACATTTAGTTTTTATTGAATGTTTTTAATTTAATTTTCAATTTGTTGCTGATAAAATTTAGAAAGGACTCAATTGATACAGCTCATTTTGTATAAATAATGTATTACGTAAAAAAAGTTTAGATTCAGTTTGACAGATGTATATTTACATAAAATAATATTTAAAAGTTATCCTGACATATTAAAGGATATGGGATCAGTCGCTTTGTGTAAACAATGATAATTATGAAATGATGGAAGATTATGTAAGCTATCCCAATGTGTGAAAAAATAACAATTATTCGAATTTGTCAGGATCTATTATGATTTTGCCGTTGATTTGTCTTAGAACCATGATTCATTTATATGTTACAATGTTTGTTCATGCACAGTTCCTTCAGGGAGTTGTATTTATATTTTGATCTAATTCATCTTGTATGCACATGGAATAAGTTGTAAGGTGCTGATGTTAGGGATCCTTCTTAGATCTACTCTTTACCCCTTTCTACTTGATATGACTTGTACGTACTACAAGTCATTCTGATAACTACGTCAATGATGAAGATTACTCTTTGCAACTCCATCAACTACTCTGATACATTGATATATATTACTCTTTTCTTTCCTTAATTCGTAGTTATTACCTTTCAAGTCGATGCCTTGACAGTTGATGAGATTCCTTCCTGTCAACATATGAGGCAATGCTAATGTAATTGCATTATCTGTGTAATATTTTTGTGTTCCTTGTTTTGCTTTTGCTTCTTGGTTTACGCAATAGCACGATTAGTTTCTGAACAAAATTTAACAATATTTTTCTTAATTTTTTAAAAGGTATTGTTGAAGCTGATTTAGCATGTCATGTGAGCAATGAGCAGGCAGGTCAGAAATAACTAGTTTATATCTCAGAACATCTGGAGTTATAGTTGAAATTTGTTTTAATCAATATATAAAACAGTAACACTAAAAAAATCAAATATATGAAAAACGATGGGTAAATCTAGAGACCATCATATTTAGAGAGACAAACTAAATGGTTTTTCTGGTCTCACTCTGGATTCACAATATATCAGTAATAGTTAAATGTGCTCCATTTTTTGCTTCGTTATTTCACATCACAATTATGGTAGACTGATGATAATATTCGTTTCATTCTCTTTTTTTCAGAATTAACTTCCATAAAACATTAAAGAGTCGTGATAAAAAAATATTGGCTTGTCATCGATTTGTAAAGCAATTTTAAATTTTTTTCTTGATCAAGTAAAGATTAAATAAAAAATTTTAATTTTGAAGTGCTGCAACGGTTTAAGGTGCGTTTTCATTGTCAGATTTATTGAAAAGGATATTGGCGGTTGCAATTTAATTTGCTCATATCACCATGTTGGAGGAAGAATCGGCGAGACAATTCTATCAAGATTTCGCTCTTGGTGTTGTTTTTCTAATCTTGCTTGGAATTGCCTCGCGACGCATCTATACACAATTCTGCGTTAGTGCTGGATCTGCTACGGAAGATGTCATTGCAACGCTGAATTGCCTTATAGTTTTCACGGCGGGGATGAGGACCGTATGGTTTCTTATTCCAAGCTTCGTAACGGACAATAGTTTTACTCCTAAAAATATCAGCGCATTTAAAGGCAGGTCAAATCTCGCATTTATTCCTCGGCATGCACTTTTCAATTTCCTACTTTGAGTCTACTCATTTATTTTAACCGGGTGAAATTATTTTGTAAAGTTTCAGGATAGATAAATATTTTTTTTTAATTTCCTGAAAGATATATTAAATTTTTCTTTTATTTCTAGCAAAACTTTAATTAAAGACTGCATTTAGACTTCTCTTGTGAGGAATATCTCGTTGCAAAAGAAACGTATACAACTGATTGCCGCATTATTGAGTTGCGTTTTATTTTGCTTGAAATTTACTAATATCTTAAATGTGCGTTGCACCTTTTCTGAGCTGATTTACATTTTCATCCACTGTTACTATTTGCTTTCAATATTTGTAAAGTTTTAAGCTATGTATTCACTTGAAAATGACAAGCAAATATTTAAATTTTTTACATATTATTGTAACATACAGAGGGCTGGATTCAAATTTCCTTAGCACAAGTGCTGGTTTCCTTTGGAAGCCTGAGTCTTTTTTCTATAATTATTCTTTTTACCATTTACTGGTCCAATCTGCTGAAGAAGGTGATTGCACTTTCTAGACATGATTCAATTTAAACAAGCACTAAATTATTTTTTTAAATCAATTAGATACGATTACACGTCTTTAACACCTGTTGCAAGTTTTTACAGCTAAATTGCATTTTCCATAAAATTTAATAAGGAATATTTTCTATTTTTTTCAATTGCCATTACGCATTTTGATTGGGCTTTTTTCGATTTTTTTTCTCTTCCTCCGGAAGTTATTTCAGTTTTTTTTTGTGTTTAGCTAAGTGATTGTCATAATTGTGCAATAAGTAATTTACAGAAAATGACAGGCTAAAATATGGTACTGCCTTATTTAACCCTCCCCATCCCTGGATCAGTTCCAATTCTCATACTTGCACTAATTTAGATTCCTAAACATTGTATCACCAGTTTTATTGTAAAAGAAACATATAGCAGCATACTAAACCTTTTGCTAAATGATTCTGTTTGAAATTATTACATAATAACCCTTTCAATGGTGCAATAGATTCTTGATTCAAAATTGCTCTGAATTTATGTCAAAAGGTCATTTGGGGACTATGTCGTATATTACCCCTACATACAATTTTCCGCAAAAATATTACCCCCATGTAGATTTTCATTAAAAAATTTTTTGACTGCAGATATACCGGGAAACTACGACTCGTTCATCTAACCCAAGGGTCACATTTTGGACATCGGTTGGATTGATGTGTGCTTTTGAGGTAAACCATTCTAATATTCTTATTGAAAAGATGTGCAATTTTTTATTATTGAAGGTAATTGTATTCCCTCGAGCATAACCTGTTAGTGTTACATTTGAGTTGTCATTCATCTACAAAGCCTTACAAATTATAAATAATTAAGCAAGAGCTCAGAAAAAATGGCACATTTTCTAGAAGGTGATTGATACATTTAGGAGTAATAACTGGCCGACCTCTTTTTCAGAATTGGGAAGTTTTTTTATTCATTTATAACCCTCGAGCGCTATATTCGATCTAGCAACTAATTGTATAAGTTTTTTATTGTCACATTTTAAACCACGTGTATCATATAATTCGAATAAGACCCTTAGAGAATACTATTCGAATACAACCCCTTGTTTTATATTCGGTGAAAGATAGTAGCCAATAAGCACTCATTGTAAAAATTGGTTGCCCAATCAGCGTTCAGTTTTTTGCAAAGTATTTTAGAGATGGAAGATCATGCTAAAAAATCTGGTTGCATGATTGTGACCTTTTGAGTTTGAAACATTTCTGGGGACAATGGAGATATTCTTGGTAGCTCAACATTGCGAAATCCTCACCAGTTATTGACAGTCTGATTCAACCACTTTGTACAGTTTAAGGTTCTTCAACGGTGAAGAGGTTAGAACATTCTTAGACCGATGTTCATATCAGTGAAAACCCCACAAAGAAGTAATTGTAGATGTGTCCCACCTCCCAAAAATATATTATATTTAACGAAGTTACCTTTCATGCTGTTCTTCAGGAATAAAGCAATATTAGTTAATATTTTCTGTTAAAGACTATATCGTGTAGTACTGCTGTGATCCAAATATGTATAAATTTTTTCATTTAAATAGCTCAAGAAAGATATCACTATATAGTTATTGCAGGTAGCTAATGAGTTTTTTTTTAATCTTGAACTATAAAATGGTGTTCTCTCTTGAATTAACAATATAATTAGAAGTTATCGATTGGGCTTGAATAGTACGTACAATAATATTTCAAATTTTTGAAATTTTTAACTCAGATAGAATTAAATTTGTGAAGTAATCATGTGAGCTAAAGAGTCTTAGAATTACATTGCATTTATCCTAATTTAATTATTTTATTACATCGTCCCTAAAATAACACTTATCAAGGATTTTTGGAAATTTCCTAGTTGCAGAAGCCTAAATGTCATGATTGAACTGGTAACTGTAGCAATCCTTTGAAAAGTGTACTTCAAACGAGATTAAATAATAAAATTGGATTTTATTACAAATAATCTTTAAATGTAATCGAAATATGGTTTTATCTTATTTTCTTGTATTTTATCTTTGAAAATAATGATAATTTGGTTAATATTATCATTTAGTTAGAGCAAATTTGTAATAAACCATGATTTATTTATTTGGTTAATATGGTTTTATTCTATTTTAGTAGGTTCTAAATATTTGTCTCTTTTTTGGTGGAGCCTACTCCAGTGATGGTATGATATTAATGGATAGCTGTTTTTTTCTTTTACTGTCCCTAGTTTGCAGTATTGAGGTAGGTAAGTAAGCACTAATAGAATATTACCTCTTTTAATGCTTAAATTTCATATATAGCACAAACTTGTATGTGTGCAATAAAATTGCACATGCAGATATACTGAGTCATACATGCTGATGCTTAGATACATGTTTTAAATTTCATTTTCTAAAGTTATCCTTCACTACAACCTTTCAACAAAATGAAATCATTCAAGCTAAAAATCATGCACATCATAATTTTTGCTTAAATCCCCTCTTTCCGCATTCGGCTGTAAAAATTTGGATTGCTATTTATTGCTTTCTGTAGATTTCTCTGTACAGTCATCGCTTTCGAACAGTGCTGCAAACTTTAGGAGCAGTCAATCAAGTGTCCACTGAAAAGCAAGTAAGCTATTTTATGAGACCCAATACTTCGAAGTACCATTCCACAAGTTCAAAATTCGAATTATTTTTATTTGAAAGCACAGAAAGTATAACTTTTGATACTATTAATTGCTTTTACACTGAATTAGATTTACTGATTGCTCTTGTTTTGTTGAGGGGTACATCGTTGTAAATTGTGCAAATAAGTTAAGCACTCATATTTTGTGAATAGTGGTCATTACATATATGCGTAAGTAGGCTATAGTCGCTTGAGAAGGAAACAAATGAAAATATTTTTGAAATTTTCATATGCATAGTTACCTTTTCATTGCAAAAAAACTGTATTTTTTCTAGTCCAAATTCTTTAAGATACTGGTCCTAACTTGGAAGTAAAATACCGATATTTTTTGGAGGCGACCTTTCCAGTTACATTATTTTTAATCTGTACTATATGAATCGAATTGATTAATTTTTGATCTATTAGTTTTATATTGTAGTGCATGAAATTATTTGCAATTGAAGAATGTTAGTTTTTTTGTCTCCATTTCAAGCGTACGTACGCATGCATGAATGCATACAGCTCGATATCTTGTGAATTTATGAAGGAATTAGAGAGACAAATGTTCTCGACCAACCATTTCGGTGGAATCCTTATTGTATGTCATAATTTTATTGTTTTACGAGCATCTTGAAATTAACTCGAAATATTGACTTGAAAATATGCACGAACACAGGAACATAAGCATCAGTAAATAACCATATTTTTAGTGGAAATCCACTAAATTCAACATTCAAATTGATTCCTATTTCATGTCAGTATGTGCGCACACTCTTCTACTTCAACCTTCGAAGTTTATTCCAAACAAAAAGTTGCGCTAAATTTCATGTACATTTCTTAGAAAAGAACAGTTTTTCTGAGTGTAATTTAATAACTGTACCTTCCCTTCAAGACATAATTTCGGGGACAACATAGACAACAAATGTATGTCAATAAAACATTAGACTACTGGCATAAAATCTTCAAATTTACGTTTTTAAATGATGGATTCATATCGAATATCGAGCTCACAGGAAGTGTTTAATTTGTATGTCCAGGTCAAGCGAATTGTTTGGATAACGATCAGTTCCAATGTTTTCTTATTGGTGAGGGGAACTACTGATATTATCATCGGAACTACTGCTTTTTTGTATTGGAAAAGTAAGACATATGCACTAATAATACTTTTCATATATATATATATCTTTGAAAAGAATTCAAAATCATATTTTCAATATAGCTTGCTATTCAAGGTATCTTTGTTATGCTCTAAAATTTTAATCAAGTGGAAGGTCATGACGTATAGAAAGACATCTAATATAGAAGTAAATACATTTTTTTTAGAAATAGAAGAAACTATGTATTATTTTTTTAATCATTATGCCTGATACATTGTTCCAGATTTGAACAGAAATTCAGAAATAGTCTCGGACGTTTATGATTGGATAATGACATTTCTTTCATTCAAACTGACCAATAGAAACTGAACTGAATTTTCAATCAATATTTATTTTAATTTTGAGGAGATTGCAGTAGGCTGTTATTTTACAAATCGAACTCTTATTTTTCTACAGAAAGACAATTTTTTTAAATGAAAAGACATTCTTCATAAACAAATAGGACACTCTTTATAAGCAAACAGAGGACTATTCTTTTTAAACAAAAGAACTGTTTTTTGCACTTTTTCTAACCAATAGAACACTTTTTAAAGGGCACATATTAAATCTAAGTAGCACTCTGTTTAAAGAAACAAAAATATATTTAATATGAAGAAAAATTTTTAAATAAAAAAGTCTATTTTTGTAAAAAATGTAATTTTCTGCAGAACATGGCGAATTTGGGGATGCAGTGAGTGCAGATTTGTGGGCTTCGTATATGCTTGTACGATACGCTTCCGAAGCATTGCTGGTGCTAGTGATTCTCTACATACTTGGTAATTCATTTGGGTCACAAACTGTGGAAAATGCAGTCCCAAATACCGAATATCGGGAGTCGTACCAAGATATCGAACAAACTGACGAATGGAATTCTTTAAATAGAGGAAATTATAGATACATGGCAGTTGAAAATATTAGCGATTAGTATATGCCTATTCTCTATATGCTTTGTCAGCATGCATTCAATTGATATCATCGTAGCTTAAACCTTAAACAGTCAAAGTTCAGTATTTTAAGTACTGTATCTGTCAAATTTCTGAAATTTGAACCTCGGAATTGTCAGTTTTCCTGCCGTATGGAAGTTTTGACTCTCGAATTTCTGTGCTTTCGACAGGTGCCTACTTTGCCCTGAAATTATGTCTCAAACAAAAAGTCACAGTTTTGGAAGCATACACGAAAAACTATTCTTTTCAAACAAATTTACATAAAATTTAGAGTGATTTTTCGATTGAGGTAAAATTCCGAAGTCAAGATTGAAATGAAACTTATGGTAGAGTAATATTTCCTCAGGCTCGTAGAATTGCTTTAGATATTTGAAGCTATCAGGACTCGTGATATCACCTTTCAAAGTTATCCCTCATTAATGCTTAAATATTAATTATTTAAAATAAAGCAATTTCATATTGCCACATCATATTTATCCAATAAATTCCAGGCTTTTTTATAGTCAGGTGAAAATAGAGTTTATTACCATTCATGTACTAGTTTGCCAAAGTAAGTAATCTTCTACGCATTTCATAGTCAACTACATGTAAGATACATATCTTTCCGTAGCTGCGTCACAGTGTAATGATACAGAGAGCTCACTTTGAAGTTCAACATGAACTTTTTAGTGCCCAAAGGTTTGTTTCTAATTAGACCACTTCTCATGATGCTTTAAATTAAAAATACGCTGCAGAGATTACTTCTCTTAATATATATATGTAAATATTTACTCGCCCCAAAGTGTCTAGCCTACACCAGTCTAACATAATAAAATACCCAGGAAAAACTGCTAGAATAACAATAAATTCATGAGTAAATTATAAATTCGACATGAATCAATCAATTTGAACATGGATTGAATACTTAAAAATTGAATGTGACAGATGCAATCGGCTCTTCAAGAGAAAAAAATCCAAAAATTATTATAGGAAAACTTTTTAGTGGAAAATGAGAAAAAAATTGTTATAAAAGTTTAGAAAGATTATTCATTTGAAATTATATCGAAAAGTTTGAGAATGTGCTTCGATGTGTTTAAATAGAATGACAGTACTAAACTAACCCTAAGATTTTAGAACGATAGCTCAGAAACAGAGAACATTGTAGGCATTAATGCCAACAAAGTTTCGTAATCTTCTTGGACCACCTTGGAGTCCTGGTGACACAAATGAACCCAACCAGCATCTGTCCGTATGTCAATCGTTGGCTTCACTTCTTCTCCAACAAAGTATGACGGGTACACATCGAGGTTGAAGTAAGATCTTAGCGATCGGATTGTGTCAATGTGGTTTAATGCTTCCACTTTTCCTTCTACATGACAAACTAGATGAACTACAGAGCAAAACTGATGCAATTTGATGGGGAACAATGGTAAGGCATCGAATTTCTGTATGCAAAAAAAATACGAAAAATAGTAAACTACGGATTTCAACTTTTTTAAAAGCCAAGTGAAAAATTTGATACTATATGTCACTAATTACTCGATGAATTGCAGCGCTTCCCGCCATATTTTAGTGGTTTCACTGAAATCAGCACTAGCTCAATAAATACCTATTTGCTGCAAATTATTCTTCTCTGAACCGAAAGTGCTATAGCAGGTCTACCTAGCAAGGTCCAAGGAACTCGAAATTACATTACCATGAGATAAAAATATATATATCTGATCTACAAGAGTACTCTAGAAAGGGGGAGGGTTAGATAAAATCAATACAACAAAAGATTCTCTTTCAAATGATTCATAGACAAATTCCCAAAGGTTATGAAAATAACATCATAGCTTGAGTTCTAAAACAAGATAAAATAAATCTTTTATAGGGACTTACAGGGGGGTCTAGAAATGCGTCGATGGTAACATCCACGGCGTTATAGGTAACACATCTGTTGCAGATTTCCTTGAAATCCGTTAAGTGCCAACGTCCGTTATACTCGATAAGTTTTGGCCCATCAACAGTCATCATCACCTCAGTATGTGCTGCTCCAATTTTAACATTTAAAACATTCAAAACCGCTCTAAAAACAAACAAAATTTGAAGTTTGAAAGGATGAACTCATTATGAGCTGAAAGCCCATGAAATTACGTTTACTTTTTCAGCTATTTTTCATTCGCGGCTTATTTATTGTTCTTAAATCCTTCTTTCACGTAATTCATTCTTCACATTCGTAATATGGCCATTTTCATAGTATTTTTCTCTTCATTTTGACCTTTTTATATATACTTTTGTTATTTTTGCAATTTTCAGTCCATATTTCCAAGTGAAAATCCCCTAGATAAATTGTTCCATGATAGAGCATTCGACATATATCGAGGCTATTAAAAATAGCAATTATTTAAAAAAATAATTGTCACTTAAAAAGCTCTCCAACGTAATACTTATTTCGATAATAAACGCAAGAAAGTAGTATAGACATTATTTCTGATACGTGCTTAAAAAAGTAAAAAGAATTGATGCATGGATAAAAATGGTGGAATTATGAAAAGTTACTAAAGGTAACACCGTTACTCATTAACAGTTTGCTACTGTATAATGTGCTCCAAAAAAGACCTAGTGACAATACATGCAGTAGCTACCCAATATTTGCACCTGCTTCAATTTTGCCAGAGATGTCAAGCTATGTACATATTTAACATTTTTATTCAAACTATAATGGTATTTATTCTATTGTGCTATCCATTATTTGACCATGCAGCTAAAGTTTCTAGAAGCTTCTAGAAAAGTGTTCAAGTAGAAATATCCTCGTGAACTTCAATCTTTGATATGTCATCATTCTGTACTGTAAATTTTTATTAGATGTTTATTGTCTGAGCATTCATGCCTTAGATCATAAAAAATAATGACCACTACAATCAAATCAAGGCATAAAATTCGAAAAGTTCTAGAGAAAATTATTCCTCAAATGAGACGAAAGGGCATTTAGTACACTCTTTCATACGTAAATGCAATTTTTTAAATTTGCCAGCAAAGGCACATTAATATTACAAGAAATTTAGAGTAAAAGTAAGCTAATTCCCTAGCTACAATGTCGTTACCTTACATAGTCAATAATAGCCCTCTCTTCAGGACCAGTTGGGTCCCGCATTTCTGTTCTGAGGTATACAAACGATGCGCCATTTGCTGGCATTTTTTGATATTTCCAAATTGCCATGACCTTGTGAACTCCAAAGCGACTCACTGTATCTATCGCATACTCATCTCCGACCAAGTATTCTTGGGCGAGCACTTCCTACATACAGAATTTAGTAATTGATACTTTTAAAATACATGTTTAGCTATTAGTATGAATATGTACATTCACCAGTCTGTATCCCAGCATAAATAAATGTCCATTACTAGAGTGATGACAAAATTCCATTTTTTTTAATTTCCTACCAGAATTCCATTAAAATTATGAGAATCCTTAAATTCTCAACCATTGGCCCAGATAGCAATTACCACCTTTTTCAATAGATTCGTAACCAAAGCAATAAGCCCGATATTATATAAAGCTATTTAGATGAAACAGTAGGGGGGGAGGACGGAGTGGGGGGATTTTATGAGTTTACCTTTAATTGCAGTAATTCTTAGCAAAGCAAGTGGTAGCACCAATAGGGATGAGAGGAATTAAATGCCATCCCAAGAGTTTTGCGGATAATAATTTTTGCTATTCTTGAGAATTCAAGTGCATTATTAACATGCAAATTTTGGTTGAAAAACGCCAACCACAGGTCAAATGGAGATTTTCGTGCAGTTTCAATGATACCATTTGAGTGTAGCACAGCACTAAGCCAATCATGCTACTGACTCTAACTTGGTAAAAGAGTTCTATTTCTTGCAATTTGAATCTAATATATTCCGAATTTCTAAAAATAGCAATGAAGTCACTGAGTAAATGTTAGAATTGGTTACTACATACCAGGAGAATTGTTCTAGAAACTTATTTTCAAATTCATGTACGAATAATGGCAGCAAACCGTATTAGTCAATATTATTATGAAAATTCCACATGACTTGACATGGCTACATTGATATCTTCAGAGATAAATATAACTTTTTATTAAAACCCTAATACTAAGAAACAACAAAACAAATTTGATTGTTTGTACTCTTTCGAACAGCATTATAGACCATATCGGTTTCATGAGAAAATTCAAAATCGACCCATTTCATTAGAACTCATGGGCATATCACTCACCTTATTTAGTTCTCCGGGGCACGAATATACTGGAAAGCCAATAATTGAATCTAAAGCTTGTATTATCTTATTATTTGAGCCACATAAGTATACATCACTGCTGGCACACCCCCGAAGAGGTTTAAGAATAATAGGCGCGTTGTCTTTAATTTCTAATAAAGCCTTGAATTCTTCCACATCACTTTTGGTTTTAACTTTTCTCTGACGCACAGCTGGTAATCCTAATGAATCGGTATGGTTTCATGAATGTTGAAAAACACTTTAATAAATTCTAGTATTCTTCATTAAAACATCAATCATCAATGCAGTCATGAATTCTTTACTATAGTATAGGCTATAGTTGAGGATATTTATCTAGGGGGTGTGTTCTGTTAAGTACTTGTTATATGAGTTGAATCTAAGGGGTCTAAATTAGACATTTGAATGGCTAAAATAAATTGCTAGACATATTTTGAAGTTTTGTGGAATTCGAATATGTTGAAAAACAGAGGTATAATTTAAGTTGATAATTACTTCTGTGAAGAGTAACATTGATAGAGTTGTAAAATACTTGAAATACTAATCTTAATTGCTTATTTCGGGCATATCTCTCTATGGAGGATATTGCGTATTGTATTAACATAATTGAATTGCTCATAAATAAAAAATCTGATGATACTGTTTGATCAAATATGACCCTAACTAGGGGGCATACTATATGTTTATAACCATAAGTGTGTCACATTCGATGGAAGAGCCAATTTTTCATTTTTGTAGGCATTACATTAAAGAATAGAACTCAAAGGGTAATATTCGGCTGACTCTTTGATTTGTGCCTTTTCATGTGTCACAGTCAGATGAAATATACCCTTGAAAGGGTACCATTCTAAGAAAATCCCTACTGGGGTGCTATTCGTTTCTAACATTCTGACAATTATGTTCGGGTAAAGCCATGATTAATTGAAAGTTGTTTTATTACTAAAACAATAAACTGATCGATTTTTAAGGTAAAATTATTCAACTATAAAATTTCCTGTTGTTAACTTTATTTCTGTTGTGGGAAAAAATGGAAATTATACTTGTAGATTTCATATGAAACGAATCTGTGGTGATCATTAAAATTTGCTCTGTTCAAAAATCTGAAGCTGAACTTGACATCATATAACTTCATGTTTTTTGCTAGAAGTTAAATTTCATTGCATCCAAAGTTTATTGCAATGTATTCTGAATGCCTGTTCTTTTCTATTTGTAGAAAATGATCTGCAAACTGTATCATTAACTCTAAAAGGATATGATAACTCATAACTGAAATGTTCCATTAGTAAAGATTTCAACGTTTGATAAAGAAATAGTTGATTCTTACAAATATCGCCATTGTTTTATTGAAATTTTTCTTTAAAACATCTGAAGTTTTGATTTTGAGTTAAAAAATATATAACCTGAGCATGGAGATTTTTCAAATAAGATTGCTTCATAAATTTCAATATATTGACCTGCTTTTCTTATTGCTTCATTCATCAAGAACTTATCTCTGCGGGATGGATTTATCCCCCCCGAGTACTCAACGATGTCATCGTAATATTTTTCCCACGGATAATTCATACCACTTCCGCACAGATCCGATTGTAGGCGTTCAGCAGTTTCTAAGCCAGCATCACTTTCACTTATGACCCCTACAATAGGGAATGGCAATTCTGATGCCCAAACATGGGTATCGATACCCTAGTCAAATTAAGAAAAATTCAAACTTTTATGTGGAAGCCAAATAAAATTCAATAAATCTTGGATGTAATAAATTTGCTTTTTGCAAATTTTTATTCATGTCAGATACATGATAAAGTGGTCAAAACTTGATTTATTGCGTCCTAAGCTTACCGTATTATGATTTGTTACAGTTAACACTTCATGTAAATATATAGAAAGTATTGAACAGAAAAAATTTGGGGTCAATTCCCCAATACAAGAAAAATAAATGCTTATAGCGGTGAGTCAACAATATAACATACTATTATTCATTGTGCACCTGCTTCGGAGCTCGAAATGATTTGGCAGTCTCATCCTTCAGAAAATTTAGAAGATGGTCGCTAAGGACAGTCACACAGGCATAGCCTCTCTTTTGTACTTCATTCGAAACGTATTTCCCAAGATACTCACAAAATGAATCAACAATGATAATGCCTAAACAGAGGGAAAAACTAGTTTCAATGCGATTTCCAAGATAAAAATGAGCCAAATAGATTATTATGTCCAATGCACACATTACAAGTTTCTAGTGCAATTCTATGTAATTTGAATGTAAAAAAGCGCTCTATACTATTTTTACCATTTGAGCACAATATCTATTTTTGCGCATGCATTTACAGAAGTTCAAGCGCTACTGTAAGTTACAATGCTCTTGGTACTGTTTACCAGACATTGAAACACGATTAATATCCAGCGTCAATAGAGTACCAAGTTGTTTACTGCTAATTAATTGTTTGTAGCACCGTGATGTAATGGATGGCAAGAGTTGGAGATTGCACTGCAGATGAGTATTAGTACTGAACATCGATACTTTTAATGAAATATGCAGCAACTAACTTGCATATATTTCTGTGATACCTGATGGTCTAGTAAACATTTGGAGATTATTGAAAAAAAATAGAAACCGCCATTGTTTTTTATCAAGGATTGAAAACTGTAATACTTGTAAGACATTGGATAGAACCGAATCTAAGCCGCTCTTTCGAAATAATCGGACTTATGAATGAAGTAGATGTGCTTTGACTGACGCACCAGCTTCTGGTACAATGCTTGTACCCTCATCAACTTCAAACATGCCTTTATATTGTGGGTATCTGTCGTCATCATCTTTCAAAGAAAATTCAATATTCTCTCTGCTTGAGAAAACTGGAGATTTCGATCGACATGGAAGGCCAATCCAATTGCACGAGAAAATGGAAGAAAAAATTTCGGAGAGTATAAATGATTCATTGAGTATCGGAATTAATGCCAAACAGAGAATTTGTTTCATATTACTTAGCGTCATCGTATTCGTGACATCTATTTGTAGGATTCGTCTGATATTTAATGTTTTTTCAGTAACGTCGATTGGTCTAAAAATTACACTTGTTGGCGAATAATAATATTATTAAATGTAATTTTTTTAATCGTTTCTGATTGGCTCAATATAGTTTTTTATAGTGTTTAATCGATAGTAATTGAGTTTACTCTCTACTTTAATTTAGTCGTTACATTGATATTTATATCATTTATTATTAATGCATGGGTGATGCAATCAAAACTCAATCATCATATATATGATGATTTCATCGGCCGTGCCTGGAGTGGGGAAACTTCCTACGTATAGTCTTCAGCCATCCAAGTTGCCTGACGAATATAGGACGAAAATAAAGCACCAACGTCCAATTGAGGACTCAATGTCAACATTGCAGCAAGAATCAAATGTGGCATTCGAAGAGGACCTACCTTTTCTGCTTCATCGTATTTTGAACCATTCACGCCTTGATAAAGAGGGAATCTGGTTTTTCAAAGAGCTTTTGGCGCAAACTGACAACCGCTCTAAAAAAATTGAGCTTTGTCAGAATGTCTGGAAATGCATGCTGGCGAAAGAAGCTACGATAATGCGAAAGAATAACCGAGAAAACCTTGCCTTCAACAAACGCTGCATTTTAACGGCATCAGCGAATGATACGCGCACTGAAAGTATGACCATGGCGAAATTGAATCGAAACACTATACTCAAAGATACCTGTCAGAAAATATTTCGTGATAATGTTACAATGAAGCATCAACAAGGAGCGAAACTCCATGAAAACTTTGAAGACCTCAATTTAGAGGCTAACGCAAGGCTTAAACTGAATAATAAACTCGGTGAAAAGTGGCAAAAAAGGAGGAGAAGCAATCATATGTCGTCGTCAATGTCGATATCCGACCTAACCGATGATTCGCTACCGTATCGCAGCAGTTTGTGCAGTACTTATCGGCAAAATGGTTGGACTAAATTGCCATCTATTAAAGAACGTTACGGTCAAGATATAAAAGAGAGCTGGGTCTCTGGACCTATTCAACTAAACCTCAACCCGAACATATTTAAAACTGATAGTACTATAAGTATGCATGAATCTAAAATTTACCAGGATGTTTTTGCAATAGCAAACTTTGACGGTAAAGTCGATTCTGCTTCAACAATAAATCATGAATCTTCAACTCTATCAACAGTAACACCTCATTTACATTCGCAACACCCATCTGATCAGATTAATTGCTATTCGATATCTTCTGGTTCGGATTTCAGCACATTTCTTTCTCGCAGAATCAAAAATCAAACACTTAGTTTGATGAAATCAATGCGTCAGCACAGTAAAAAATTTGATCCATTTGAACGTATTGAAGGTGGACACAAACGAGCGGTATTCAAATGTCCAATGATGCCATCGAATGAAGCAAGAGCAGCAATCGATGAATGGAGGAATAGTATTGACCTTTCTAGTACTAAATTCCGAAAAATTCATAAATCTAATGACTTTTCGGGGAGACTTGATGCAGCCTTCTCTGCAATCAATACACCTTATGATGTTCGAATAGAGGCCAAGTTTTTACTCTACGAAGTAGATAGTGCTCGGTCTGGTGTCTTCAAACCAACATGCGAAGATATTTGCATATCATGGGAGCTTTTGGCTGATGGCATTATTTCCAACAATATTCTTGATCTTTATATTGAAAGAGCAAAGACATCATTTCATTCCAAAGGTTACTCAGGAGTCGAACTTCTACCTGAGCCTCTTATCGAATGTCTCCGATTTACGGAATGCTTCAGAGCCTATGCTCCTCAATCCAAGTTAATTGATTGGTTTTACGAGCTCAGGCATGAGTCTTTAACTCACATTCAACGAATGTGCGCAAAGCTTTTACAGCAGTGTCACAGTCTTAGCTGTTCTAAATATTTTAATAAATTGTCTATGGAAAAATTTTAAATTCAAATCACATGTACAACAAAAATTTAAGGTTATACTCTTCCTTTAATATTACTTTTTTATAGCCAATTTTTCGTTCAACCGCAATTAAATCAACAGGTTATTTGACTGAAAATCTATTCTTTTGGAATTATTTTACATTCAGCAAATGCCGGTTTTAATTTATAGTTTGAATTGTTTTCTGTAAGATCTTTGCATTGTAATTTGGCAAATTAAAACATTTGATTTGGCATACATAAACCATGTTTGATTAGCATAATACTTTACAGTATGCATCATATCTTTACCTTATTTATCGTTTAACCTGAAATTTGGAGGACGTCATTACACTGTAATAGAGCGAAAACAAATCGTTTGAAGCTAGCAATGGACCATTAATGCATTTCAAATGCCGGCAAAGTAGAGTAATTGCCGGAACTAGAAAGAGTTATGAATGTAAAAAAAACTTGTAGAATTTCCCATAATTTCATTCAACCAGGCATCCATTACGAATTTATCAAAAAGAAAATTCAATGCTAGCCTTAATTCTGAACCATTTGCAAACTCTATTCAAAAGTAACTTCATATAATTTAGTAAATGTAATTTTATTTTATAGGTACTTATTATTGAGCTTGGTTTAAATTTAGATTTAAGTCAAGCATGGGTGTAAGACTTGATGCAGATTTGCAATTAAATCAAGAAAAAATTAACTTGTTTAGAAAAAAACGTAACTTGATGCCAATAATTCATTTATGATTCATTTATGAACTCTACTAATGACAAAGGTATTGTAGACGCACATATTTGACCATGATTTCAAAATAAGGTTAGGAATTTAGTCAATCACTATGCCTCTTGAACACACATGTATAAACTTCTTGACAATAGAGTAGTATATTAAAGTATTCAATTAATTTAACTATACTTGGTTTTGGCTGCATTCTGGGATTAGCATTTACATTCTACATAGGCATGAAAACAAAAAATTTGATTAGATTTTCTCATTCATTAAATTTAAATGATTTCAAATGTTAACTGAGGGAACGCTTTCACAAGAAAATAATGCAGTAATTTTTATTATAAGCCTGCAAAGCAGTTTTATGGTTCTAGAAACTAGGTCAGTGATAATGTGCTACTTAGAAATGTTTTTCAGGTTATAAAAAAGAGCCAGTTTCTTCAAATTTGTTACTAGCTACAGTTTTCTTGAATCAGATCTAATTTTGAATTATACATTTGATGATGATCAAATTGCCATTTGAGAGAGTTGCCAGTTTGATATTTATGTAATTACACTGAAAATCACAGAAATTATTCAACATTAAGTAATCTATAATATGTTTTAATGAAAAATTTGCATGCAAAACTATTGAACCTTTAGCATTGTAAAGTCACTAAAGTTTATTCTAACATATTTCTGCAATTTTAAATAAGCATTATCAACTAATGCTACAATTCAAACATCAGGCCAAAACCCTGTACATTCTTTATCTATGGCTTATAACTAAGTTAAAACAAATGTCTCGTTTAGCAAGCAAAACTACCTAAATCTGCAGTAAGTTCTATAAATGGGCTTGAATATTGACATAGTAAAGCAGTAGGTAAGTGCAACATCTAGCACTGCAGATAACATTAAGAACTGAAGTTAAATTGATACTATCAATTTTAGAAACAGAACTACTTTGACAATTAAAAAAGTGGAGTACATTCAATATTCAAGTATGCTCATCCAGCAATTCTTATGGGTACATTACCTGTAGCAAGTTCTATAGTGGTAAGTAGAACTTTATGTCATTAAAAATTTGTGTACTAGTTAAAGGTTCTATTTTACATTTGAATGAAAAACTGACTTATTGTATTGCTTTATGATCAAGAAGGAACTATTGCATCTCAAGTACACCTAATAAAGTCTTCAAGCATTTTTAAGACATTCTTGTATTTGCGATTTTATGCAGTTTTACAAAATAACTGAAATAAATATCCTAAGGGAATGTTTCTTCAATTCAATCTTTATAATAATTTGTGTTTTTTTTATAGTTAATTGTTTGAAGTTATTGTCCAAACCAAATATTGTGTTTCATGGTGTTAGAAATGAAGATGGTGCAGATAGCAGCTAATGACTGTTTTTACAACAAGTATGTCACAAAAGAGCACCTGTTATTATTTGTAGTAGCAAGGTCATTTGATACTAATGATGTAAATAGTGCTGATTGAAATTTTTTCTGTAATGCATTCCATTAAAGTTTACAATACATCTCTGTAACTCTATTACAAAGTGCCTGTTAGTGATTATCTCCTTAAAGGGTTGATTTGATTTTATAGCTGTGGAAATATACTGAAGGTTTGGGCAAATCAATGTTTGACATA
This sequence comes from Vaucheria bursata, assembly GCA_032358265.1. NCBI lineage: Eukaryota > Xanthophyceae > Vaucheriales > Vaucheriaceae > Vaucheria > Vaucheria bursata. The sequence goes on along the minus strand of JAULBW010017771.1, from coordinate 76,132 downwards.
TTGGGCTTTAGTGATGGACTAGAATCATGGTTTGTGTGTTGCTGTGAAGTATATTCATTTCCAGCCACAAAATTATGTTTGCATTTCATATATTTCCTTGCTTCTGTAATTTTTTGTCTTGCTTGTTTTGCTTGCGCATTCATAACAGTGCCCCAAGCCATATTATTACTAATGGTACTATGAGAGCCTTTTCAAATTGAGTGAACATATGTAAGAAGTCTTTTGACTAGTGCTCATTTATATGAACATGAAATTTCAGTATCAATTTGACTATTTCAACTCCATTTATTAAAAAAGCGACAACTGATGTCTCCTGGACAAAGTGATATTATCATAAAAATATGTCTTAGAACATGTGCACAATTGACAGTTACAGTTTAAAATTAGCTAAATTTTGCTATACAAGACTGAATTGGCTGTTGCTCAGTAAAAACCATAGTTCACCTGATCAAGAAAGTGGCCCCGAACTGAGTTGTTAGGTGACCATGCAAGAAAGACGCTTTAAGACAATTTAAGATATATATAAAAGTTTAATATCAGTTAGTATCGATTTTTCACGCGTCATGGAAAACTTACGGAATATTGACCCCAAATGAACTTTATTGCAATCTTGAAAATTCGTCAAATTGCTCGGCATGATTAATGCTGCAATAAATTCACTATGTGACACATAAACTGCATCACCTTCGAATAAGCGGATGCAAAATGTATCTTATTTGAGTAGATTTGATGTTTGAGTTGAGATGAGGATCTTCAAATACATACTATTGCTGTTATGGGAAATAATTGTGAATATTGGTGCGCAACAGCTTATTTCAGTGTTTCCGATTGGCGCTCACGCTACAGGTGGAACAAAGATAACAATCACTGGAGAAAACTTCGAGATGGATCTACTGTACTCATGTAATTTTAGCTTTATTAATGACGTTCAGTTTGTCATGAAGTCGTCAATAGCTACAGTCTTATCTAATACAAAACTTGAATGCTTGGTTCCACAATGGGACTTCTTTGGTACCACGGTTGAGCTATGGCTATCAAACAATGACATTGAGGTTGGTAAGGGCCAGGAAAGGCTTGAATTTCAGTTATGGGAGTCTTGGCTCGAAGCTAACCCGATCGTGGGGAAAAGTACAGGAGGCGAGCCCGTGAAAATCATGGGCGCAGGATTCGATCTTAACGCCTTTTATCAATGTGTATGGAGCACAGGGGGCGAGGAAAATTTAGCGTCAATTAATTCCATCCCCTCAGATTTCAATACAATATCGTGTACTACTCCTGATTGGAGTAGCTTGTTCTCTTCCGAACTCCGAAACATTGAACTGTACTTATACCGAATCAAAGATGATGGAACTGAGCCTTTTATCGTTCCATTCCTCGGACCTCAATTTTTCTTCTCATTTTCCTCTGGATCGAGTCCCTGGAGCAGTTTATTTGTGTTAACCAGCGATTTGAATTACCCTGCAGGTCATGGCGTCGAAGGAGGTGATACAATCGAATATGTTGGAGATGCTTTTGACTTTCCCAATGCAAGTTTGTATTCGTGCAACTTGAAAATTAACACAATAAATATAGCAATCGTGCCTAAAATGGTTTCTGCAGTTTACATCCAATGCCTAATTCCAGAAATCCCTACATTTGAAGGAACGGCAGTACTTTCGCTTCAGTATAACAGTGCTACACCTGCTCTTATTGTTGAACCAACACCTGATGCGAAATTGGCACTTTTTGACACAGTATCAGATTCTCAAAATCCTGTAATCGAAATCCTAGCCATTTGGACGAGCGTAGTCGTGTCAGGAGGTGTGCTACCATTTGATGGGGGATCGACTGCACTGATAACTGGACTTGGTTTCGATCCGAGGCGTCAATATTTATGTGTCTGGACTGGTGAAACGGAAAATGTACTATTCACCACAGCTCATGTGCAATCGGCTGGAAAATCAGTAATATGCTTGACGCCTAGTATATCCACCAATGACGACAAAAATTTTCAGTTCAGTATTGTACGAAAGGATAGTTTACTTCCTTTGATTGACCTTTCCGGGGTAAATAATGTATTTAGTGTAGGGCAATCGTGGGTATCGAAAGATATCTCTGAAGGTCTAGTCTACGGAAATGAGCTAGTGACTATTACTGGTATAGGGTTATCTGGTACCTATCGATGTATCTTTGGGTTAGAATCAACTAATGCTACTGTCGTGAGTGACACGACGTTAACATGCCTGACACCAATGAATTATGGGAGTCGTTATTCAGCTGGCAAGGTTGATTTTGAAGTTGCAGTCGATGATAATATAGCAGATATTCTTCCATTTGGTGGAAACAGTGAGTCTGATGCTGAAATGTTCACATTTTACGAATCCTGGACCAGTGCAAACCCCACAACTGCTATTGCGTATAGTATGTCAGTTAGTAGTATTATCATTGAAGGTGAGGGTTTTGACGATAATATAGGGTACTTTTGTGCATTTGCAATTCCTAGCTGTATAAATTCAATTCTTTCAAATAGTTCCACTTTTGATGAAATTGAGATTTCACACTGGAATCGACCAGTGTATATTTCATGCTTTGTGGTGTCTATACGTGCATTTGTTCTGAGCAAAATTGCAATACAGTGTAGTGTACCTGAGTGGTCCTATCCCTCCGGTGAAACTATCCTTACAGTCTTTGAAGAAAATGTTGAAGGCGAGTTATTTGAAATCGGAATGTTTGAAGAATCACTTGAAAACAGCAAGTTCTACTTCTCTGGCGTTGGAATATCGGCTTTTCCGAAAGAAAGTGATATATATGGAGGGAACTCCATTGAAATATCCGCGATTGGGCTAGATATTAACTTGAGTGACTATGTAATAAAATGGAGTACTTTGGAAAACAATCAGGCTGTATACTCTGAAGTTTTATCGAGCACACCATCGCCATGCAATCACGATGTTCAGTTTGAGGGAATTTCTGATGTGTTGTGCGTAAATACTGTCATGCCAATATGGCCGTATTCATCAGGAGATTCGATAGTTTCCATATTCCGGACCTCTGACCAGCATGAATTTGCCTCAATTCCATTTTCAATCAAACTGGAATCTCCAACTCACTACCAAGTAGTCGCTTCATTTCTTATTGAAGAAGTATTGGCTAAGGATATTTCGTTCACAGCAATATTCGAATTACGATATTGGTTGGCTGAAATAACTCAGTTTCAAGTGTCTGCATGTCAAGTCTCTGAAATTTCGGATGTATCTAATGGCAGAAAAGAACTAGCAGAGCGTTCAGTTGCCAGTGTAACTACTTCCATCACAGTTGTCCTTGCTACTTCAATTTCCGATGAGTATAGTGATGGGATTGAGGGAGCAAGAATTGCAGCTGAATCGGCTATTCAAAGTCTCATGGAAGTTAACCCCCCTAAAACTCTCGCCTCACTTGGCAATGTGAATGTACGTTTGAATGGCAATCCTACAGCCGTAGTTATTAGTTCGGAATGTCCTGCAGGAATGGGTAAGGTAGAAAATGTCTCTGAAAATAGTACAGATGCTGATGCATTAGTATGCTCAACCTGTAAGGCTGGTACATTCACGGCTGACTCGAAAACGTGTGAACCATGTCCTTTCGGAAGCACGTGTGATACATATGTTGTTGGAGTGCCGAGCGTTGCAAAAGGTTTCTGGCGGAATCCGACTGCCATGAGTGAAGGCATCACCGATTTTGAGTCTTTCCCTTACCATCAGTGTCTGATTGAGGAAGCCTGTTTAGGGGGTATGGACAGCTCTTGTGCGCCAGGAAATACCCCTGGTTCAAATCTTTGTGTCAAGTGTAATGAGGGGACCTATTCTGATTCTCAAGGTGGCTTGTGCAGTACATGCACGTCAAACTCTTCAATTATTGTCAAGTTTACCGTTTTGATTTCTGTGCTGATACTTTTGGGCAGTATTACATTTTTTTGGTATGTTTACACTAAACATCTTAGTATAGCGGAGATGGTGATTGAAGCTCCTGAGCTTTATTCTTTAACAAAGAGCAAACCTTTTGAGGAAAAGAAGTCCAATGTTGACTTACCGAATATTGTAAATGAACGCAATTCAAGATCCGTAGCCCCAATTTTTTCCATAGGTGATGGAAATAATCGACCTGTAACCGTAAGTAACCTGCAAAATGTTTCAAGCAGCATACCTTCGAGAAATTTAAGCAAAATTTCCGAACGAGCTCTTAGCAGCGAAAGTGCTAGAAGTCAAAGAAGTGTGGCAATACGTAGAGATACAGTTTCCGAAAGTAATGAAAACACTATTGAACGGGTATTTCAAAGCTCAAATGATACCACTGTACCCTTGAAATTGTCAGAGGAAATAAATAAATTGAAGCCATGTTCACCGTTGTCAGGAACTTTACTCATGAGCAAGCTACAGTACCGGTGCAATGTAAAGGGGGTTTTGCTAGTAGCGATATCCCATTTACAAATGCTCAGTGCACTGAGATTTGGGGCAACCTACTGGCTCCGCTGGCCTTACTACTTTTCAGCATTACTTTCAGCCTTGAAAATTATAGATGTTGATGTGCTATCCATACCTTCCCTTAGTATATTTTGCCTTAGACCTGAGTTCAATTTTTATACAGAATGGTTGATTGCTGTTCTCTTTTTACCCGGAATTAGTGTAATTGTCTTTTTTGTTCGGTACATTGGTACTGCAATACTTGAAAACCGTGTTACGAACAATGAGATAACGCGGACTCTGCAGATAATGATATTTCGAGGCAAATGCATGCAGTCCTTGTTGTGGGTGGTTGTTGCTGTCTATCCAGGGGTGACCAGAAGAATTTTTCAGCTTTATCATTGTAGGACTCTCGATGAGGACCGTAGTTACTTATGGTCAGATTTGTCCATTCAATGTTCTGGAAGTGAATACAACGTGTACGTCGGTGCAAATGTGGTGGCATTTCTTGCTTACTTAGTTATACTGCCAGTCTTACTTATTTGGAGAATGTACCAAAGTCGAATTTATACATCTGATGATCATTTGAAATTATCATTGAATCTATCATTTCTGTTCGTTCCGTATAAACTAAACCTCTGGTGGTGGGAAATTTCGGATCTGTTTAGACGAATTTTCATGACGGGTATTTTGATTTACGTGAGACCTCACAGTTCAGAACAGTTTGGAATAGGTTTTGCGCTATGTATTGTTACTCTTATTGTCCATGCCATTGTTCGTCCATTTACATCTAGCGTTACTAATGTGCTTCATAGTGTTGGATTAGTCTTTTTTGCATTCACTCTTTTCTGTGGGCTGATACTCTTTGAAGACAACAAAAATGATTCCAGCCGAAATTTCAACTTGATGGGCTTATTTTGCCTAACAATCAATTTAATCTTCCTTGTTTCAATTATCCCAACATTGTTATTTATGTTCGTGACAAGACACAGTGAGGGAAATACAACGTTTAGAGAGTCGCTTTACCAGCGGTCCAATTCCGATCGTATTCGATTAGAACAGATTAAAACAGTTCCTCCCCCAAGCCCTACCTGGAAGTGGGAGCCCACTAGCATTGAAGTACTACCTAGTGATAGCGTCAGTAATCCGATTTCCACTTTGCACAGTAGGAATGCATCGCAAAATGTCGAGAGCGGTAGCTGCCACACTTTTTCTCCTCAGCCGAGAGGGTATCTCAGTGCGAATGATTTGGAAGCGCATGCACTAGCATCGGTAGTTTCGAGGCGAAGTGATCAAACTAGCAGTGATGGTAGTAATCAAGTTCAAATGAGCTTGTGGACATATCCAGCTCAGCAACCACCTGTAGGTAAGCACACTAAACCTAAAACATAACGAATATGTCAGGACCACCGAATGCGTTGGTACATCTGAAATTCATTACGCCCGAGAAGCTGGACGTGGACACAACGTGGCTTTTTCATTTCATTGCAATGAACGGAAATTGGTTAAGAGTGAATTCGTCAAGCAAAAGTTTACCTTATCTATATCATATGCGCAATGTACAGGCAGAGAGCTTGATTAAACTAATTTTTGTGCTCAAATCATTGTATGAATAAGGTAATTCGCTAAATTTTCACTGTTCAAAGATGGCTTTGAAAAAGAATTATAATTTAACGCAATCAAGCTAATTGCGTTCTAAAACTATGAAAAGATAAGCAAATATGACTTAAATCATATGTAACCAGAACTAGCTACATGTATTTCTAAGACATAGAAATGGCATGTTACCTTGCAACCAGTTCACTGCTATATTCGTTATTGTTATTATTGAGCTAGATTCGTTCTGCTAGCCGCATAAAATTGATTAAATCAATTTACAGTTTTACTTTTTTTCGTCTCAATTTTATTAAAATGATTTTCATTTTTGTTGCGATTGATTTATAGGAGCTAATCCTATGGTGATGAATCGGCGAACTACTGTAAGAATTCCACAGGTCTACAGATCAGATACAGTTCCTCCTTCAGTGGTGGATAGCGATCCGTCAGAAGATGATGATGATGATCATCCAGAGCTACCTCCTTATGCATTTATACTACCTGAATTTCAAACTACTCAAACAGCCGCAACTGATACCGATTCATACTTGTAAGTTTCACATAAATATATATTTTTATGCCTATTATTTTTGAGGATTTTACGAGTACTGAGTATTTGCCTAGTTAAAATTGTCAATGTGACCTGACTTTGAAACTACCGTACTGTACCTTTTCTTGTTCAACTTAAAAAATTGCAATCAATTTTGACAAATTGGCGTTTGACGGTGAAAAATCTGCATCTAATTGAAAAAATTGGCATTTAACTGAAAAACTGGCATCGATCATAAGTTCATGGTGCATTGCTGAGATTGCAGCGTGATTCTTTTTATAAAAATTATGAATTTTTATTCAATTTCTGCACGCTCAACGAGACTTCTTCTCTATTTAACTATCATCTTTCTTTTACTTCTCTGTATTCCATAAATCTTTCCTGTTTGCTTTCTATTTTTCGATGTATTGCTTTTAAGTCTTATCTCTTCTGTTGCTGATGATATATTATTTTCTATCACATTTTAGCTAAATTGAATGACAGCAGCAGTAATGAGAAATGCCTTCATATTCATTTAATAATCAAAAACTTTGGAGGACTTTTGATATATTTCTTTTAATCGACCACTCTGAAAATACTTTTCTTGGATTGTATTTTTTCAATCTTTTTGTATTTCTCAATCTACTTCGATCCATCTACCACTTTCGATTTCCCTTAATACGCAAGAATTTATTTGTAAAATCCAAAGGTTACTGCCCTATGATGTTCATACTATTGAAAGTCAAATAGAGCGCAGTAGAAGAATTAGTTTTACTGCATTATCAATAACTTTTCTCTTCTTTGCTTTTCAGTAAGCTTCCATATATACTAGAATGATAGCTTTTTACTTTATGAAAATCAAATTTTAATGTTACTTCTTCATTCTCAAATGCAGATTTAGCAAAATTATTTGATCGCCAATTTGTCAAAGTTGAACTAGAGAAGGTACAGTTATCAAAATCGTGTTATTCAGCTTGCATACCAATTTCACTTACGTTGATAATTATTATTGACTCTAAGAATAAAAAATTAGGAATTGAATTTTTAACCTCGTAAATATGAAATTTGGTTGATTTAGTAGCCGTTCTAATTCGAAAGAAACTGCGTTAAAATGCCCTAATTGTAGGATAACGGTACTAAGTTACCATTACAATCTTAAGCTACTTGTAAAAAGAATAATTTTTGCAATAGAAAAGTAATAGACAAATTTTCATTTGAATTTCTTGACCAATCAGAACTGGTAGGAATTCTATAGCGCTAGCCAATACTAGCGATGTAACTTAAGTTCATTGTGGTGCCAGCAGTTGAGACTCTGATTTTAGTTAATGCCCGGCTTAGACCAATAGAAACAAAAGAAGTTCTGTAGAAGATGGCCTTTAGCAAAAAAAATAGTTTTGGGATCATTTACTCAACTAAGAATAAAACAATGGCTAAATAAGGCTTAAATCAACTTTTGTGTAATTGGTCAAATTTGACTTTTAGTGCGTTGGATTGGTTAATTTAAACAATTTTGCTGTAAGTCTTAGTCCTATCCCAGCCAAAAGTAACAACGACTTCATCAATTAAAGTGGCATACGTGCAAATAGAAATCTTAGAAAATTTTCTTCATTATGTATGATTTTGCATGCATATGAATATCTTATGAACTAGCTTGAGTAGATGCTTTACTGTAGAGAATGTAGTTGGAAATCCATTTAAAGGATACCTTTGGATCTAAAACGAATTGATGTGCTTCACAAAATTGTTGCCAAGCTATTTTAACTTTTGTGATACTCCTACTCCAGGGTATAAAAAAACAAGCAATTAGTATTTACATGCAGTTTTATATTCGAATGGTAAAAGGATTTTTTTATGCAGTTATTCCAAGGAAAACCAAACTTCGTGCCTACCAGCTATGAAGCAGCGACGATGATATTGCACCCAGCATATCTATGTACCAATGATGCAGAATTTTAGCAGAATATTTCATAATTTTAAGATGTCAAACTATAGCTGATTCCGTGATGATATTGCACTCTCAATATGTAGCATTTTCTAAAGTTGTTAAAAAGCAGTAATATTAATGATTTGTTAGATTTCTGATTTGTAAATTATTTTATCTTGCATATAAAATTCAACTATGTAATATTTTTTTATATGAGTTCTATTTATACTTTTTAATTTAGCTTCAAGTTTTGTAACACTGCATATGAATCTCAAATTTTTTAATATCGCACTCATGAATAGGGATTTTTCTATTCGTGTTCAGAAACGTTAAATGGAATACTGTAAGTAGTCTTTTTTTTATGCAATTGCCAACTTTTTGGAAAAGAGAAGAATTTTTTGAGGTCAGAGTCAGTTTGCATTAAATATACGAAGGAATTTTTTTCTATTTTAAATGTAAAATATTCGAGCAAAATTTATATATTTCAAATAAAATTCCAAATATTGACTTAATTTTAGTTTAATGCTTGCCTGTTCTATGCTTAACTTTTTATTACTCATGGGAATAATTTTAGCATAAATATTATGGGGGATTGAACAAAGAATATAAAACAGAGAAGAAAGTATAATGCCTAATTCTAGTCGTGTCAGGGAGATTTTCAGCTGCTCTGTGCGAAATGTAAGCAATGCGTCAATTGCCTGAAGAATTTGATGGCATGGTAAAGCAGGTTAGCCAGCATTGACAACTTCATGGTTGATGGCTATATTGCATTTAGTAATGAATCTACCTCTTGATTTCCATATTGAAGAGAATGATCGATATTTTAGTTTTGCACTGAATTGTACAGTGCAAAAAAAATAAGTATCCTAGGCAGCATATTAAAGGGAGGGCTGCTGGAGAGTAGAAGTGATAAAAATTGAGGAAGGATAGTACTCATTTTTCAACCAAAGAGAGTGAGATATTCTAGGAAAAGTTATAAATCTTGCTGATAGCCATGCTAGGCTAAAAAGTTTAAAGTTTCCATCACATACTTTTCGAGTTATCCTGAAACTTGCCACTGTAACAAACTGAAAATAGTTGTCTTGAGCCCTCCCATTTAATGAAGCAAACATATAATTTTTATCAATGAAACATCTAGTAATGAGTATAGCATGTCAATGAAAAGTGCTTTTATGAAAGAGTAGAGAGGAAACACAAAGCATCCACAATTTGGAAATGCATTCATAAGTTTAAGTCTTAAATCTTGAGCATCAATGACAAAAGGGGCAATGGGATGCATGAATAGAAAGCAATACAAGTGATCAAGTGTTACAGATGAAAAATGGTTGTTTTATGTTTGAGTTGCTCATGCTTAAAAAAATTATTGAATTTTTTACTATGCTAAAACTCCATGCAAACAATTTAAACTTTTACATCGTGGGTAACTATCTTACATTAACATCCTTAGCTAGTCAAATACCAAAATAAGCAATGATTTGAAAATAAAGCTACTAATTTTATGGTTGAAATGATGTCACTTAAGCCAGAATACTTTTGTAAAGTACACATCAAAGTATATTTTTCAGGCAGTTAAATTTTTCTTAAGCTTTGTAGATTTTTACAAATTATCAGCCCTGCTCCTCCAAAAAGTTATAATTGGGCAATGTCAAGAAATCTTTTCCATCAAGTGGCTTTCTTTTCTGATTTTTCAGATTATGCCTTGATTATTTTCATTTTGAACTTATAACTTGAAATCATATGATAAGGCGTCTATGAGCCTGAATTGAGTTTATTTGGCACTAATGTGTAAGGTTTGAGAATAGGACTGAGTGCAGTGTCACCCTCTTTTGTTCTGTTTAATGTGAAGGAACTCATGAATTTCAGTCATGAACATTCTTCAAGGGAGGGTAAGTTAAATGGGAAAAAATTATATCAAGATTTTATCTGAAACTTTGGGTCGATGTGAAATCAGCGCATATTAATTTGATGAATACATTTATCAAGAATGTGCTAATTTAGGGATTGCTGTATACTAAGTGTTTTTTGTATATTGTTAAAATACTGGATTGTCTCTAGTTCATTATCTATGGTATCTTGTTGAACTGTGGATGGCATGGTCTAAATCTTCTGCAAAATAACTGGTTTATTTGTCGATTAGAACAGGAGGATGTAATATATGGAGAAAGATTGATGCATTTATAAAAAAATATTTCAAGAAAAAAACAGAATTTTATTTTTTATTTTCGGGGGGCTCACTATAGCTACCAGGGCCTCATTGTCAACTAGATAGGACATTATACCTAACGTGGGTCTTGCCCTACAAGTTTGCAGCATCTTCTTTAATATTTAGTAGACTTATTATAAAATGCTTACAGGTGCTCTAAGACGGGCTGCTTCTCAGAAATTGCGCTCTGGTGCAATTGGCGTTGGATGCGTGCGTGGATTCAATGCAAGAGCTGAGGTTTATAAATTACTTTAAGTGCTCGAACAAATAATAGTAATCATTTTAAGCGCATCTTACATTTTCGGAAATGTAGGCTATTGGATCGAGATATTCAACTGTTCTCCTAGCTGCGACTATATCTGCGGCAGGGATATCGTACGTTTGTGCCCCGACGAATGTTGCCGAATCTGCTGCTCCGAAAGTAGACTATGCTAGCGTTCGTAAGGTAATATTATCCATAGCATTATTAACTTAGTGTTTTGAAAGTAGCTGTTATGTACTCTGAAAGAAAATGGGACCAAATGTGTTCACACTGCCTAATTCTAAGACTTTTTATAGCCCATTGTATTGTTTTATACTTTGCTACAAAATTTTGTTAAAAATTCTATTGTACGCAAAGCAGTAATATTTTTCTTTAAATTTTCATCAACTTCTTTTGCAGTGTACGGTAAAGTTTCCGAAAATTTACACTTGCTCTGAACTTATCAAAACTCAGACTCCAATCAGCATTTTATAGAAATAATATTTTAATATGTTCCAATTTTATTGGCCAAAGTTTCAGTGAAGAAATATTATTATGAAAATTTGAAAAATGGCAGATCCAATCCCAAGAACATATGGTGCCTGGACGGTGAAAATTGTTTTTTTTGTATATCTGCATTTTAGTTTATGCTATTTTTTCCTACTTAGATTCGTTTTATTTACCAAGCAATAAGATTGGCATAAAATTTTAATCAAAACCACTAGCATAAATGCATATACTATTAAAATTGATTACTTTCAAAGGTGTAATGTCGTCTGCTACAACCTTTTGAGTTGCATCCATTATACAGCTGGGTTTTATAAGTACCCAAGGTCATTTGGAAAATGGGTACAATAGATTCGATTCATTTTACAAGTACAGGTTTAGTGAACCCTACTATTTCCCCTTAGCAGATGTCGAATATGAAAGGCCTAAATTTTTCTGGAACGACAACAAGCAGAATTATTTGAATCGATTAAATCTAGTGACTTTCCAGATCTTTCATCATATTTTGGAAAAGATAGAGTGCATTTAGGCTTATGGCTCTCATATTGAAGAAATTGCTTTCACTTTGGGTATCATTCACTAATAATTGATGACCATTATCGATTCTATTATTCAAGTAACATTCTCTTTCCTCTATACGGAGTGAAAAGAATAATTCAATTCTGTATTTTTCTTTCATCGGTCAGAGTTTCCACTGCTTAAAATTACTTTGCTAGATATCGTAGATGTGTTAAAATAAGCCACCAATTGGTAATCAGAAACTCTTCCAAAATTCTTTTCAAATAATTTTTGGAACCACTCAACATAGTTCTGGCAAAAACAATAAATTTCGTATATATTGAAGAAATACTTTTCTCGTTTTTCTAACCCGCAGTACATTTCATATTTTTCAAGGCTATTTTCTATAAATGCCTTGAAAGAAGATGAAAATTTCTTTGATATAACTAAGGTTATATGAAAATATTCTTTTTCTCTCTATTAAGTGCCTTTTGAATATTAATATATTCGTATTTTATGTAGGATATTGAAAATTTGATTGAAGCAGATGAAAAAGAGAGAGGGGACGGTACTAGCATTGGAGGTACATTGGTGAGGCTTGCGTGGCACTCTTCAGGAACGTACTGTAAGGCCAGCAAGACAGGAGGCAGCAATGGGGCTACCATGAGGTTTGAACCCGAGAGCTCTTGGGGAGCAAATGCTGGATTAAATGTAGCACGCAATGCTGTAAGACATAAGTTTGATATAGTAATTTTAGGATAAAATAATTCGTTTTTTGCAACATTTTAAATTTTCACTTAAAATCAATGTATGAAAATTTGTATTGTGCCAGGTTTGCCTTCTGAATTTTTGACATAACGAAATAATTTGGCAGTTTTGACGATTTGATGCATACAAAATTATAATATAATAAGTCTAGTTGTATTATTATTAGAGTGTAGTAAACTTTATTCCAATTTTTTTGACAATCTGTAGATTATAATAATTTGGTAATTTAAAAAAAAACTTGAAAATTGTATTTTTTTAATCTAAAATTGGTATCATTCATATGTCTTAAAACATTTCATCATTGGCATACCAGTTCATATCACCCAATAGAAATTAATATTGGTGGTTGTTCTATTCCTTCACCATGATGTCTTCGTCTCGAAATTGTTCTTTTGAAATTGATGAATCAAATTAACCAATCAGCATGCAAATATTTTTAAATAGTATCTTAAGGTTAATAATTTTTTTGCCAATTGCTTAAGGTAAAATATTCGAAGCCATTGTTAATGAGCTTTTTTTGTTTGAAATAAATAGTTGGAACCTATCAAGGCAAAATATCCTGGATTAAGCTACAGTGATTTGTGGACCCTTGCTGGATCTGTCGCGATTGAGGAGATGGGTGGACCTAAATTAAACTGGAGATCTGGAAGAAACGATTCTGACAAGCCTACCACTGTGCCAGATGGTATGTATTTTAACTACACCCTTATGAACTGTAATATGAGATGAGTTTTGAATCAAATCGGACGGATCAGTTACAGACCTATTCTTACAATGACTCATTTTACTTATATATATTATGAATTTTACCCGTACTACATGATTCACAGTTTGGTGATCCGTACCCTAGGAAAGGATTTTCAAGAAATAAGCATTTTAACAGAGCACCAAAATGACCCCTAAAAATTTCTTAGAGTAGAGTTCAGATGCATCGAATCTGCCAGGACCACCGAATATAAGTTTATGATGTATGAAATTCGCTATATCCGATAATCTGAATCGGAGCTTGACTTATTTAACTTTTTCCTTTTTAGAGAAAATTCGCTGTATCCAAAGTTTATTCTACATGACGCTGAACTTCAGCAAATCAAGATGACCTATTTAAAATTGCTTGATATTATTGGGCAAAATAAATTGAGCAGAAGTTATGTATTTAGGGAATAATTTAGATAGTGCAATTGTCCATTGTGAAAGTTGAAGTTTTAAATCGAAGCAGTGTTTCAATGTAAATGTCTGAATATGTATCCGAAGGTCGTTTGCCGGATGCTGACAAAGGAGAGATTATGGCTACAATCGACCATGTACGGGCAGTATTTCAGCGAATAGGATTGACAGATAGAGAAATGGTAGCTCTGATTGGTGCACATGCTGTTGGTAGATGCCACACGGATAGATCAGGGTTAGTTCAATCAGTCTGTCTCACTGTTTGTATTGATGTGTAAAAAAATGTTTGTGAAATATTATTTTCTAATTTTTTAATGGAATATGTGCTTCAAATTAAATTTTTCCACGTAGTATTATGAATAATGCCTTGAAGTAGTTCTCACAGAATAATCTACATAACACAGATAGACATAGTCAACTAGTCAAGTTTTTCAATAGCCGACTAGACAAAATATAAGTATGTATGATTTAATTGCATTTTGATCTTATCTAAGGTACATTAAATAGCTTTAAGTCGAATGAAATTGACCTCTAGTGACTTACCATGTAGATGTTAATAGATCTTTGAATTCAGTAAATAACAATATAAAATAAATGTGATATTCTAATAGAGGAACTTCTATTCAAGTCGAATGAATGTATATGAAATTATTTTCTTGAAATGTAAACTGAAAATTTATATATACTTTTTTCTGTTAGATATCATGGACCCTGGACATTTGCAGAAACCACATGTAAGCACACTTATTTATTCTGTCGCCTTTTTTCGTTCTTTTTCTCAGAATAGTTTCTAACGAGTATTTTCAAATTTTTATTGATATTATTTGTAGCATTTCTTTTAATGTGAGTAATTTTTAATTATTCTTTTTATTTGGAACAGTTTCTAACGAATATTTTCGACTTCTAATTGAGGGAGGACCTTGGACAGTAAAGCGAACTCATGAAGGAAAGCCGTGGACGGGACCTACTCAGTTTGAAGATCCAACAGGCAAAAATTATTCTTTTTTCTAGCTGGTTTATTATTTATTTTAATGCCAAAGGTCGCCAATTTCGATTGGCCACCATACCAACGGTGAAAATAATTCTCAAGATTTTTTTAATGGTATGGATATAACTTCCCAAATAACACTGTAACTAGCAGTCTTATGGTCAGGGGGGAGGAGAGACAAATGAAGATGTTTACTCTGTCCCCGGAAACAGTTTCTGAACCAACTGTAATTGTTGAAAAGTGGAGAAATACGATTCTTTTGGAATAAATGCACGAAATTCATGCGTGACCTTTTGTTTGGAATAAATTTCCGGGGTTAAAATAGAAAAGCATTAATATTGCAGTAATCTCTAGATATAGAAAATATATCGAGATCACCAATGAATGAAACGACAATTTGTAACTGAACTTTGCACCATAGGACTTTTTCTTTTTTCGTTATTATATTTGTTATATTCAAAGTTTACATATATTTCTTCTTATTTTTGACTACCTAATAGGGCAGTTAATGATGTTACCGAGTGATATGGCACTCATATGGGATAAGAATTTCCGTGAAATTTGCATGGAATTTTCCCAGAATGAAGAAAAATTTTTCAAAGAATTTTCTGCGGCATGGACAAAGCTGACAGAAAATGGTGTGTCTTTTCCAAATCCTAGCTCTGGCTTCCTAGCTTGGCTTCTCTCATTTTTTGGCCTTTGAATAATCTTTTGACAGTAATTTGGCTTATATCAAGTTGAAAAGTCAAAATTATGAATCAATTTCGAAAGCATTGTTTGTCATCATTATCTTAGTATTTTTTGCTTTATTCCGAGTATTTTTGCTGAATCCCATTAAAATATCTTCAAATTCTCATTGAAAATTATATTTTTATCAGGTTTGCATGAGTTAGCTATGTTTTTGTTAATTTTACTCAATACACTATTTCTTGAGCAGGGTTTTCTGTCTTAAAGAAAAATTGAAGATACAAGTAAAAAATATGTATTTTTTCAATTTCCCAACCTTCTGGCTCTTGAAATCAATCTATTTTAAGAACCTGGTGCAAATTCGAGTGACTCATCACTTTCAAAAATTGCAGAATGTTTAGGTTTTAATTATATATTGTATAAATGTAGTGCTTCCATTAGATTTTGTCTTTCAATCCCAAATAGGAATATTTTTGATTTTTAGTGCAAAAACATAATTCTTCGGAATTTTCTTTTGAGAAAATTGTTCAAACAATTTCAAAATGAAATGACGGATCACAGAACTGAACTCAAACCGTAACATATTTTTTAGTTTGGAAAGTAATGTATCTAGAGTTTTTTTAGCTATTCCTCTTTTATGCACAGCTTTAGAAGTACATTGACCTTTTCATCAGTTAGATTGTATTCATGGAATATTTCTTGCGGATGATCACTAGGATATTTTTGCTTTTGCTTTGTTGAACGACACGCTATTTAATCCATCTTTTCCCTGCAATTGCGGGTAAAATTCTGCAGAAATGAAGCGGATGATACTAATAGATAGAATGTGAAGCAACAATCAAACTTCCCATGGCTGTTAAACTATCTCCTAATATGTCTGCATAATTATCTTCCTTGTTATTATTCATCTTATCGAGTGATATCCCATGAAATGGTGTTGAAAAATATGAAGCCATTGTTTCATATTCGAATTACCATCAAGAAATTTTAACATACAATATCTTGCCTAGTTTTAAAATGCTCTTAAAATACTGCGAACTATTTTGCATCAAATGAAGTTATAATATCTTGTCAAATACTTAAACAGATCAGATTGTGTCAAAGGAAATAAAAATTCTGTACAAGGCATCCACTAAAAACAAAAAAAATATATGTAGCGTCATACCTAAAACTAAGTTACAAATTCCTGAAATTTTATATTTTGTTAAAATTAAATTCTTGGGTCAATTAAGGAAAATGACATGAACCAAGATGCCTTTCTACCATGTGTATGATGTAAATAGAATTTGCAGTTACCTGAAAACATGAATACAAATATACCATGTTGTTTCATCAGTATAACTGAATTTTATGAGTTCCATACTTTTTATTGCATGTTGAAATTGAATTCTATTTGTAACAAAGGGCATCAATATGTAAAAAGAGTTTTTAATCCTCCAAAGTACACTACCACCAAACAGCTCAAATCTTACTGATACGTGACTAATTTATGCAAAAATTAAATCAAATTGAAAAAATAGAAGATTTCAATATAACCAGCAGTTTGAGGCCTACACCATCATTCTATATTTGATGTATGGCCACTAAAACATTATATTATGAGATGAAAAATTTGGACAAAATGTGGTTACAGAGTACTACAATAAGCACCATATATGAAAGTAGAGGCAGGATTGTACTGACTATGGGATAAAGTGAAGTATGGCAAATTTTTCTTCTTGTTTTAACTATTTTTTTCTTATAAACACTTGGGAGGATTTGGGCGTGAATTACATTTTGAGTTTTGCAGCGGTTACGGGTCGTGTTAGTATTGAGTCAGGTTCGGGTCGTATTTCTTATAGTTCAGAAATGCAATTATTCTCATTTGAAGGACCGTTACATCGTGTAAAGATATTCTTGTAATGATGATGGCGGAAATGCGCAAGATATTCAGTAAAATAAGCTTCGGTAGGAGATAAAATGGATCTTAACAGCAGTAAGGATCCTCCAGTTGTCAACGTGTATCTCCCAACGTATCGTACTAAACCAGCAGATGACGAAGTATTCTACCCAGCACCAGTACGAGAAATCGCTGAAAAGGTGATGGACCGATAGTGCTATACAACGAGCTAAGAAATATTCAAATTTTTTAACTTACCTATTTCTAATAATAAAAAGGTCGTGAGGTTGGAGCTGCAGGAAAAGGAGTACGATGAGGATGGTGCTAATGACTGGGCGCTTTCAATTTCAAATACCATAAGGAATCTTGTGAAAGAACTTAATATTCCTCGTTATAAAGTTGTCATTCAAGTTACTATCGGGCAAACAAAAGACCAAGGGGTTCGTGTAACAAGTCGATGTCTTTGGGATGCAACTACCGACAACTACGCAAGGTCCGTTTACCTCCATAAATTAGACAGAAATTACTTTTTTTCCAAAAGGCTTTCACCTATGCTGCCTAAATTTGCAAAGTTATTCAGCGGCTATGATCTTCTCAGCATGGCAATACTTCTAAATTTAATTTTACCCTTCAAGAGGTTTCTAAAGCCTTATTGGATCATGGTCGTGTTTCATTATAATATTATTTCAGTATTTCGGAATATATTTACATTTGGTAATACCAAAAAAATAGATCTACCAATATATACTTTTATAAATCAAAATTTTTATAATAAGAGTACACTTTTTGGCTAATTAGATCTATGTAAATTACTTTTTTTCCTGTTTTGATGATAATGGTTGGGGCAAAAGTTGTTACGAGAATAAGACAAAAAGTTTTATGAAAGTCTTCTTCATTGTTTCATTGGCCTTTTTCTCTGAATAAATTATTTGAAAATTAGAGATATATTCATGCCATTATCATATTTCCCTTTGAAATAACTTTGCACAAATTTCTTCATCGATAAAAAAAGCGTAAAAATAAGTGTTCCAGAACATAACTAAGCATTTTTCTGTAACATTTCATATTTCCTAATCGTGCAATAGCAATGAAGATTATGTTTTATTACATACAGACGCATCTAGATGTTTATTTTATTAAAATTTTATGTGCAGTTTCAACTATCAGAATCAGAGCCTCTGGTGCAATGTAATGTGCTTTGGTATCTATACCGAATAGAGCAAGATATATAATTAGAGGATATGGCTTTTTTTACCATCGAAATGACTTATTAGCTTAGCACATATTTTTTTTAGTTACAATTTTCAAAATCATTGAAAGTTGTTCTTCAAGACTTTTGCATGCGTGGTCAAGTAACAGAGTTGGGGTTAATTCGATTAAATGAGTGTAACATTTCAATGAGAAGATTTGAAATTGGATTATTTTATGTGATTTTAACCTACTCAAGTCGACTGTTTTTCTTACAAACTAATACAACTGATAAGTATTGCAAAAAGTAATGGGATCATTTTGATGTTATTCTTGCAATTGAAACTTGATGAAATTGATATTTGGTTCAAGTTGGGGATAGTAAACGTCGTAGAGTAGGACCCAACCGTATTCATCATGCCTTTATTGATAAATAGGGAATATGCAGCATAAATTTCAGTCATCTGTTCTCAGCATTTACACAGAAAAATGAATTTCATTCTCATTTTATGTTTTCAAAAGTATGCTGTAATTAACAGATACGTCAAAAGTTTCAACTCAAGAACAGTTCAGTTGGTATTTTTATTACGGGTCTTCAACAGATGGCCTTCCATTCATTGAATTTTTCTTATAAGCAAAATTGTAAAATAATTTTTTGGTGCTATTCCTTAAAGTTTTTTGTATTATTTCTTGGTGTAGAGTAAATATTTCTCCGCTACTTTTTTTAGAGAAGCACATATGAAACTCAGCTACTGAATTTTTCTTCTTGCATCCATTTTAGCCATCATTACAATGTTCTTAGCAAAGCTTTAATATCTCAAACAAATTTGCTGCCCAGTTTAATATATCATAAATGCTTGCCGAGGAAGCATTTATGAATGCCCTGCGTGTGAGCCAGGTTTGTTGCATCAAGAAAGACTGTTAACTCAATGTTTGTCATTGTTTAACTCAAGAATAAGTCCTAGGCTGTAGTGCAGATTCTCTATAAGTTCATCTGGGACTGATATGCAGAGTTCCTCATAAGAAAACCATACTTAAAAAATCATGCAGAATCATCGACACTGATGGCGCATGTACCATTAAAAAGTAGCTTTTTCGTTAGTTGTTTACAAGTAATCGACTAGTAGAGCATAAATTCCAGCATCTTGTACGGAATAACTAACCTGCCCCATCGTTGAAAAGTTGTTAATTTCTTCCGAAGAACCATTTCAGCTAAATGTAGTAATGCCTGATCGACGTTAAAGAATAATTTTGACTATATTGACTTGTGGAGTAGATTTTTGTTGGTCTTAAAGAACGAAATACTCGCCAAACTTTTGACAAAAAGTCAAATTTGACCTTTGAACATTGTGATGGCACAGAAAGAATTATTTCCAATGTTACTTGCCTACAAGACTACTTTCTGATCATATTGAAACCAATTTGTTGATATTGTAAACTATTGAATACAAAAAGATCCAAAAAAACAAGAATTTAAAATTTAAATAGTATCTAGTTTTATAAATGGTCGATGCATTTGTGAAAAATATTATGTAGTATTAGAAAAAATATCAATATTTATTCAAAGATTACGTGCTGTAAAGTATATCATAATGACCAGGTCGAAATAAAAGTATCACATCGGGATTCGAACCCTCGACTATGCACACATCTACAGCATTCAAGCCTTTTGATTGGTCGAACTTTTCGCCATCCAAATACTCGATTTTTATTCCTACATTTAACTGTTCGGCCAATGCGATTATCTGTAATTGTTCACACTCAACTCCTATTGGCTCAATTTCTCGAGCGCAGAAACTTTCAATCGTATCTCCAATTCCCAAAAACGGAATAAATCTAAAAAAGAAAAATAGCTCGAAAAAATTGAAAATTTATTATAAAAGATACTAGCTTTGCGAGCATTCGATTTTGGTAGGAATTGAATAGCCACAAGAAAGAAATATTAGTGAATGCATAATATTTGGCAGTTACATTTGAGAGGGGACATTGTTTTAAAATTTTCATTAAAGTGGCAGTATTTTATTTATACGAAAAGATGCACATTTTACCGAAACAAATATATATATATAAGTATACATATGTTCAATTTGTTGCATATGTTACATAGGGTACTTATGATTTTATCTATGTACAAAGATGCATGTAATTATATGAGCAATCATCCACGTGCATACTTCAGAATTCCAGCATATTCAAAGCAATCTATTATTTGTCATGGTGCACGTATTGATATTCATATTTTCGTATGCATATGCATCTCAAAAATACAAACCAAAATATATCCAATTTAAACTCTCATAAATAGTCCATACAACTATAAATAAGATACATGCAAACTGACCTTTCAGCATGTGTTTTCACGAATAAACTTGTTAGTAATCTACAAAACCATATTGCGCACTCTCCATTTCCACCTTCTTCGTTGAACTGTTGATTCAATATTTCTTGGTTTGATTCGTCCAGACTTGTCAAGGATTCAACAAAAGCAGTGTAGAACATATCGAATGCCAATTCTTCGTAGCCAAAATGAATGAGCATATCCTTGCAAAACCCCACTGTGTCATGATATCATATATGTCATTGCAAAATTAATGTGAACTATCAACTTTTCAAGCTGATATTTTTGTCAAGTACTTTTTTTAGCTAGTAACAATTTTTCTGAATTCTATGTAAAACATAAAAAATTTTCACGTAAATAAGCATTGTCGGTGGCTCAAACTGGAAAAATTTGTCGAAAAAATATATTTCACTTTTGAAATTACTGGTCTAGTCGACTACTAATTAGCTTGACTAGTTGCCAATGCGACCACCATTTTTTTCACTTTTACTTTTTTTAATTGTGGATAGAGATTATATATGCCTAGTCTAAACATTTTATATTTATCTTACTGCCTATATATTTTGAATACTTTTCGAATAATTTGAAGTAAAATAATTAATCAAATGTGCTTTGAAAGGGCACTTTGATTTTTCTACTCGCATTTCAAGGATTTTCAAAATTACTTAATACAATTGAACACGTTCATACGTGATATATCTATTTCACTTTCGCGGAGTACACATATATCCTAACTTCAATATAGAGTTGTTCTAGAAATTATTCTAGAACAGTATATTTAAATAATAGCTAATAACCTGGATTGTATACTGTACTAGTCTGCATCAATATAAACTAACATACCGCTAAACATAGCTAGCAATATCTAGCCATTCAATTATTTTCATTTGAAAATGCATTCTGAATGAAATCTTGTACATTAGTCACGGTTATGAATAGGACTAGCTGGAACTGATACTGATCCTTTAAAGAGGTCGCACTCCATAAACTAGTGCACGGATTTTTTACAATTTCACGAGTGAAAATCAGGTAATGAAAATGTACATTTAAATTCAAGTTGCATATCGCAACAGCTATTTTCAGTACTAGATCTAAACAGTAGAAATTCAACTTACAACTTATTTTTTAAGTCCTCAACCGTAACCTTTCAACTATAATCAAAATTAAAAGTTCACATAGGATACTTTGCAACAAAAACATTCAATTTTTACCAATTTCCAGTAGTTTGCCAATTTGCTCTTTTGCAGCTTCGATTTGAGAATGGTCTTCACTTTTAAGCTTCACCAGTAAATTCTCTAAAAGTGAGAACATAAAGGCTCGATAAAAACAGTTGCCATCACCTCTTACTTGTCGCAAATATCCGTATCTCTGATGCACAAAGTATAATTTTAAACCTTTCAATAATAATTCTGAATCATTATAGATAATTTGATAACCGAGAATTTCTATTTTGTTCACAAGATGAAATAAAATTGCATCTATTTATGAAAGGTCCGAATAAGGATAATTTTGGAACTTTCATAAACTATTCTAGATATTCATCTTATAATAAAATAGAAGAGATGCACCATTTCATTTAATATTTGAATTGTGGGGAATTTTCTAAAATCTTGATTTTGCCATTATTGTTCTAAATTCACAAGAGGAAATTTTGAGAATCAAACCCTGATACAACGAATTTGAAACATACAGAATCGAATGAACAATTCTAGAATACTTTCAAAAAGAACATTTTTCTAAAGCTTACTTTTGAGAGGCATTCAATACCAGGAATAAAACCAGCCTTTATATTGTCCAAGTAATCATCTTTCAAAGTGCTGGGATTAATCCTGGGTCCAACAAGTGGCTGAGTAGTTCTAATATCTTCCCGTATTGCATTTTCCATAGCAATAGAAGCATCAAAATCAGAACTGCATTAAAAAGTATTTAGATATGTGACCTTTCCCAAATAAATGGAGTGAAAAGTCACTTACATGTACTTACTCCAGATAAGAGAATGTGGCAATAAAAAACTATTCTAAAATTGGAACTCTCGACAAAAATCAATGAAATAAATAGTTATTTATTGATGCATCAACACTTTCATATGCTTATTTATTAGAGTAGTCATATTATTCTACTTCAAATACTCATTTTAAAAATACTAATTCCAGTTTATACATAGCAATTTATTATAAATTGTTTCAAGACTTTGATTCTATGAGAACAGTATTTAAACTCTTATTAGCACAGTGAACAGAAATATTGCTATATTTTTTTATTCTTCATAATCAGATCAAAAAATTTTTCCTTGAAAGGTCAAACAAAGTCATTAATTACTTTTCAACTCATAACTATTAGATTTTTTGCTATAAAGTCCAGGTGGAAATTTACCTTTATTTTAATTATTTTCTTGGTTTAGAATAATTTGAAACTATATTATTTTTGATACCTCTCCTTTTAATGAATATTATTTTTCCAAATTTGAATTTGGAAACATACGCAATAACAGTTGAAAACAATAACATAGAAGCAAGAAATATGATGAAACCTTACTTCATACGCGAAAACATGAATCAGAAAATGGTTTTTAAATGCCGTTAGTGCTTTGCTCAAAAATATATAGAAAAATTAAGTGTTGTAAAAAATATAACCAAACGAGCCCTATGGTTTTCAACATTTATTGGAAAATTTCTACAAGTAAAAGCATCATGGTTAGAAATAGAAAACAACTAAATTGGCAACGCAAAGAATTATTTCCCACTGAAATTAAGCTATGCACTGATCAATTGCAGTAAAAGTACTTCAAATTATAAATCTAGCACCAATATTAAATGTGGTAATGCGATACGATTTTAACAATGACATTGCGCGGATGTCAAAAATATGAATTGGCACCTCTGGCGGCAATCCGAATTCACAGCACTCATTAGCTCGCTTATTCGCTGATTACAAGTATTTAAAAAATATTGGACTACTGAAAGCCTGACATACAAACATTTTAAAGATAGATTTAATGTATTTAATCTTTTAGTCTTTCAAATGGTTTTAATCAATATTTAAAACTCATTTACTTATTATTAGGCATAAAAAAGAATGAGATCGCTTATGGAGAATCAAAGTATCTAAACTATATCCATCCAAAATATTTTAAGGGCTATGGTTAGCTGTACATGTGATGCCAAAGGTTAGCACTACAAATAGGCAGATAAAGCATCACCTTTTATCATGATTGTGTAAAATATTGCTGATAAAAATATGAAGAGACCATTGATAAAAGCACGTCAATTTTTTCCGTACAATGCAGCTTTGATACGGCATGATGTGCATCATTTGCACTAGAAGTTTGTATTGCAATATTGAAACAAGCATGAAACTCATTTTAGCTGGTACTTGAGAGTGTTAGTATTAAGACTCATATATCACTGGTATTCAACTATGTATACCTTTGCAAGGATACTATCATTGCTGAACTTAAAGTACTTCAGATAATTTAACTTGCAGAAAAGTTTGATGATATTCAAAATAATCTTCACTGAATTTCAACTAGTCTACTTAACTTGTATGCAAAGCCACTTGTATATATATATATAAATGTATCATTTTTTTGCAATGAAATACTTATTTTAAAATCCGTCACATTTCAGTGTTCCAGTAAATGTAAATACCAACTAAAAAGCCTAAAAAAAGTTTCATACCATCAGGAATTAACCCCTAAGGAAGTTAACTCTATTTTGTAACTGCAGTACATTTCTCCTGATACTATGTTGAAGTTTCAGTTTAGACTATAAGAAGTTACCATTTAAATTATAAGAGCAAGTTTCAGTAGGTGATATTTTGTTGTGTTAAAGTTATCTCACTTCTATCAACACAATTTAGGATGTAATAATATATGTAATCTGTCACAGATTTCTTGTGTTTTTGTTGTGTGTTACATTCCTAACACATAGTTAGATCACTTATCAACTGACAAGTTGTTATGATGTTTAAGTAGCAAAATATGGATACTATTGGGTACTACAATGTACAAGTGGGCTGGTTATATGCAAAAGTCTTATTTGAAGCAAAAGGTTATCTTTGAGATATGTGAAATTCAGTGAAAAATTCAGCAATAGACCTACAGGAAAAACAAATTTACCAAAATTTATAATAGATATTTGAAGATTCCTGTCAGGATATATGTTTTCGCCGTGTATTGTTTATTTATCTACGATTCTTTCAGAGATTTGTGATTATATGATTAAATTCGGTTTGTATGTGCAAGGTTAGGTTGAAAATGTTGACGAGATTCACTCTCGTCAACACATGAATTAAGATTAATGGAAAGTATTGAACGTGTAGTATCTCTATGTTATATTGTTCTGGTTTTCTAGTTTACACTTGATACGATTCGTTAGTCTTGACAATTCCCTTGCCAATCTAGTATGCACAAATCCATAATAAATTAAAGTATGGCATTACCAAATAGTTAAACCATAAAACCTATTTTTAACTCTTGCTATAGACAGATTCACAATTTATTCTTGTCATAAACTAATAGACAATGGCAACACAAAAGAAATTGAGAAGTGCTAAATATATGTAGATTATGTTAGTTCCTCACAACGTTGCAAAGAGTAATCTTCACAACATCAAATATCTAATTACTTGTTAAAATACAAGTAATTCTTACTTACTCAAAATTTGCCTAATTACTCGGAATTGACCAATGGGTTTGGATTCCTAACAATTCTCAATAAAAAAAACAAAAAGACAAAATGAGCAACATTTGGGAAATAGTGTAACAAATCTGTCAATTTTCAAAAGATCCAGGACCTAAAAAAGTACATATCAGTTGTTATTGTTACTGGATAAATGTCGGGACGTACAATAAAACAGGCAAAAATGTAAGAGAGTAACAACTCAATTACACATTATATCTTGACCTGTGTTGCTAGAAGTGATCATACTTTTCAAAGACATTACTAATTTTTGACCTATTGTACAACTAGCCACTTATTGAGAATGTGACTAACATAAGAACAATGTTCCTAATAAGAACATCTGCAGCTAAAATAGAAAAAAAGGAATTAACTTACAATATAAGTTAATTTCTGACAATAAAGCATCCATAGAGCTAGAAAACAAGTTTTTAAAATTTAAATCCATGCATTTAACCTTGGTCAAATGTGCTCTTCTGTTGAATAACAACTGCTGCATAGTAAAGAAGGTGAATTAACCAAATAGTAATATATTGCTTGAGCTAGCATGATGTTAGGAACTAATATGTTTACAATTAGTTTTTAAGGGAATTACTCTTACAAGAGTTATTCCATTTTAGCTGCATGATTTTGTGACTCTCCATATGGATTAGCGTTGAGAATTTATTTGTTGTGTTGCTGAGTGTGTTTCTTATTCACTCTCAGCAACACAAATTATGAATGTATAATGTTACCATGCTTGTATAGCCTTGTGTTCTTCTTGTCTGGTACATTCATAATACATGATTGTTCAATGATAAAAGGTTTGGTAGCCTTTTTGAAATATTGTTTCATTCAGTAAAGAACCAAGAACTAAAAATTGAGAAAAGTACATGAAAAGCATTAAGTGTAACCAATCTGTCTTGGATTTATGCAATTAAAAAATATAAAACTGCAGTATTAAATGTATAATGCTTATGTTAATATTATTTTACTTCCATATATAAAAATATCTTGTATCCTAAAGATATTCTTACTGAAATCATAATTAGGCAAGAAGGATGAGTATAAATATTCAAAAAACAATTATAAAGTTTTATGCAAATACAAATAAATTTTTTAAAACATCTGCTGAATAAAGTTCCTGGTAAATTAGAATTTATGCGCTTGATGCAAATCATATTCAATTCTTTTCCAGATTAATGACATGTTGCTTATATTTTTGACCTAGATTGTAGTTAATGAAATTGTAGTTGATATCAGAGCAAAGTAAGTCATTAGACAGTACTTTTTCTAAAAGTATTCAGTAATGGCTACCACTTTGTAAGCCAGACAATAATATGTCTAACAACAAGTATGCTCCTTTTGTCCAGTTCACAATTGTTGTAAACCACCTTTTACCAGAGCATCTCAATGTCTAAACTGTTAAGAACTTAGAGCAATTTATTGATAAGAAATATCAGAATTAAGGTGTTAAACAATACCAAAATATTGTAAAAATTCTATTTATATATATATGTGCATTAGGAGTCCTTATCAGAACCTAAATGAGAATGAAAGTAAAACAGTAGAAGACGATTCGGAAAGAAGCTGGTAATGCCTTGGTTAATACAAAAGTTAGCCAAAATAAAAACAATATTTATCATTTAAATTGAATAATTTATGCCCGAGTTGCAAATTGCGATTTATAGTCCTAACATGGATCGAAAATAAAAAATATTTTCTGATTAACATAATTGAGATTTTGTTTGCTGACTCTTGCTGCAACTGAAATTGAGATCCAGCACAGAGTAGGCTTTGCAACTTTTTATTACCTTTCTATTCCCTCATAAGACTGAAATTTTTTATGCAATAACTTAAGCTGACAGCATAAACTCTTTATTAGTCAGTTAACCGAATGCATCGAAATTGGATTGAAAAAGAGTCACTTGAATGTCTTGAGTCGATTTCGAGTCATTTACGATATTATGCACTCTTATTACAAATCAAAACGAAAATGAATATGAAAAATTCTACTTAGCATGAAACGCCTTTAAATATGAAACACTCCAGCATTTAATAACGATGCATGGATTATAGCTGCTGTTTCAATGGCGAACGAAGATAATGCTAAGAGGAATCGATACGATCCGTCAGATTGGGCACGTCAACGAAAGGAGCAGATGCAAAAGGCTCTCCAGGTGTATATTTGAATGCATTCTCTGTCTAAGACTTCGATGGTTACTGGTTTAACTTGCATATTTCACCGTTATAGCGCCGTGAAGAAAGGAAACTTGGTTTATTTGATCAAGAGGTTGAGTTTCCAAAGATTAGCTCAAATGTATCCACAAATAGACAGCAGAAATCAACAACTAAATTATCAAATCTTGCCAAAGCAGGCGTTGATTTTAGCAAAGAGCGTAAATACAGAAAAGATCCTCCTGGCTTAACCAATGATGCTGACCTTCTTCGTGACAGTTTGGACGATCTTGCACTAGCAACTCCTCAACTAGATCGAAGTCCTCATAAACCATCATCGTATCGTTCAATTAGCTATGAACCGAATACTTCTGCTTTATCTAACTATAATGACATGAAAGAAGCATTACGGTAAATTTTTATTTTAATTTTCTCACTGCAATTTGCTGCAGCTAATATATTCTGAACACATATATTCCTGCCAGAATATTTATTTGACTAAAGTAACGATTTAATTTGTATATGTGTACGTGCGGTTCAAAATATTTCACTAAAATCTAGTATTAAATTTCATGATGTTAGTCTGCAGGGTTTTAGCTCGGCGAATTAAATGTTTTTGCTATGTACAGGGAAGCAGAAGTGCTGACGAAAATTGTTGCACGTGGTAAAAACGATTTTATTCGGTCCGAAAAGAAATCAAATTCTCGCATAGAATGGAATAGCGATTTTGGTAGTACTGAGAAGTCGCTATCTTGTCACAACTTGAATAACCATCAAAATATACTCAATCCAGTCCGAAGACAGATTAGTAGTACTGTTGGCAATTTTCATGGTACTATGTCTCAAGCCTCTAGCAAAATTCGAAATAGCAATTATGATAAAAATATTATTAATAAGGAAGGGATGCAAGGTACTAAATACAGAGATATGCATAGTACTCGTAGTAATTTGCAAGTTACTGATGGGAATATAAGTAGTACTACTAGAAATATCCATAGTACTAATGGAAATCGTCATAGTAATCGTAATAGTAGTAATTTTATGAGTACAGATAAGAATGTAAGTAGTAATCTCGGTGATATTTGTAATACTTTGGGAAACATGAATAGTACTTTAAATATTCATAGCAAACTAAATGATTATATTCCTAGTACTCGCGGTGGCATACAAAGCGCGAATGAAAATATTTTCAGTATTAGTGGTGATATGCAAAGTACTAGTATGAATGTACCAAGTACTCTTAAAACCATAAATAGTATCAATGATGGCATGAGTAGTACTATGGAACAGGATTTGTCCTTATTGAAGCGAAAGATATCGACTCAAAGAACACACAGTCGATTTCGCAGTCAGACTGCAGTTTCCAACAACGAATATATTATTCCTTTAAAGGTAATTCAATTCCCCATTATAAAATTACTTTTGAAAATCTATGTGAAAATCTTACCTTTCAACAAAATGAAGCTCACTATAAGCTTAAAAAGTCAGTTTTTATCTTTTAAAATATTTCTATTTTAGTGGCCTGTTGTACAAATTCACTAAAATTGTTTGCTGTATTATATGGTGGAAGAATTTCTAGGTAAATTTAGCCGACTGAATGTAATTGTCAGACAGTAAATGTGCTAGCAAATCCTGAAAATTTATGAGCAGTTTCTTCCAAAATATTTAAATATTTGCTGAGATTTTTTCTCAAGAAGAGATATACGTATATAATATAGAAATTGTTTGTTCACAAAGCATTGCTAAGTGATAAAGTGATATAAATGGCATTTTATTTGCATGTATAATTTATTTTAAATATTTAACTGAAATCATATTCTACATGCAGACCGAGCCATTTCAAAAGGATTCTGCTATTGAAAGTTCAAAAGATTTGATGGTTACAACTAAAAAGAGAAGCTCTTTGGTTGGCCAAAATCTAAAATCTTCGTTCAATCAAAATAGAGAGCTTCATTCTGGGGAAGCCAACTATCATGGTAAATATATGCATCATCAAATAATGTCATTAGAGGCAAAATTATTTACTAGAAATGCTTTGCTGATGAAAGAAAATTTGGAAAGTCAAACATACTTGATTACTTTTCAGCTCATAATGAATGCGCATTTGTTCAAAGGATATGGTGCAGAGCAATTTTTGAAAGATTAAAAGGAATTTAATATGATTTGTGGCTTATTTTACATATTCACTTACTTTTAGTTATCATAACCAATTTTGTTATATGTCATTGTTTACGTGGCTCCTTAAAATGAATTTCCTCCTTTATGCAGCTATATATAATTCTATGACTTTACACTTAAAGAAAATTTGGAAGTAAAGTTCAATTCCCCTAGTTAAGAAGCTTGGCTTTTGTTTTAATTTGATCTTGTCTGATCGAATTAATGTTAACGCCATATTCTGCCCAGATGCTAAAATTTTCTTAGAATCTTTTTATATGTTTTTTTCATTTAAACAAAACACATATATGCTATAATCGAAGAGTCTCCTTGGGAATTTATCGCATTAGGTAGTGGAGAAAAAATACCCGATATTTGTCTTAATATGATGAATTGTCATTAGAATGTTTATATATAAATGGCAAAATATACTTCTTAGAATAGTTTTTTCAACTTATTTCACATGAATTTGAAGTCTTTGGCATCAGATGGATAAATTAATATGGACACTTCAATGTAGATATAGATGGGAGATTTAAAATTTATAGGCAGGAAAAAATAATATATTCGGTTTTGCTTGATTTTACTCGACTTAAGCTCCTGTAAGACGAAAAAAGATTTATGAAGTTTGTGTTTTTTGCTGAGGTTTCTCGCCAAAAATCGCAAATTCTA
Source organism: Vaucheria bursata (assembly GCA_032358265.1). Lineage (NCBI taxonomy): Eukaryota > Xanthophyceae > Vaucheriales > Vaucheriaceae > Vaucheria > Vaucheria bursata. The sequence goes on along the minus strand of JAULBW010017771.1, from coordinate 45,542 downwards.
TAGTAATTAAAGTTTTTATATCATGAATCATATATCGAGTTCAACAAGTTTACTTCACTGCATAGACTTTGAGCGACCAAAGGAGGAATTGAGAAAACCAAATACGGCGAAGCGTAGGTCAATGATTGGCCAACACTCTAAAATATCAACCAATCAGAATTCACGGGGGACTAAATTTGAAGGTAACTAACATTATTGTTTTAATGCACTCGAAATGTTAACATAATACCTTGCTACAGTTCCTAATGATAATTCAGTTCATATGATCCACTTGCATAATGCAGTTTCTTATATCAGGTCTTATATATATTCGAATTATCTCGTATGTTTCTGATAATCTCTCTACTACAGCAATGCATTAAATTTTTTAGTACAGTTCATTTTTCCCATATTTAGTGTTTAATTACTGTATCTAGTCGAACTAAGTCGAACATCATAATCATTTTTTAACACTTTAAGTCGAATAAAGCCAATTATTCTGAATGAATATTCCATGTTGCAATGTCTTTTTCAGTAGAATTGCAATCTTTTTTATTTAACAAAAAGAATACATTTATCGACCAGACAAAGAAAATCTAGCTCAAGTATAATCGAACAATTTTTGATAACTTTTATGACAGCCACTGATGCAGACCAGTTTTGTTGCTCCAGAGTTATTGTTCTTTTTGTGAATTAAAACTATTCTGAAATTAATCTTCCACCAAAAAATGTTCCGCGACATACAGAAGCAGTAGGGTAAATGCCTGTATTCCCACTGTGTTCATGATACAACGGATTTATGTTTAAATATACTGTTTGGGGAGTAACCTCCATATACTTCTAAGTGAAATTCACAATGCTTGAATCTTTTTTTACAGCTTGTCTCAAATTTTTCAAAAAATGTGTTAAGAATGATGACGCTTCAACTCACTAGTAGGCCTAAAATTGGTTTAAAAGTTGATATCTGCGTATTTATACAATTAAACCATAAAATTTTTTAAAATGATGTATTTAAAGACATCTAATCGTTTGTCTATGATTATTCTAACCTTGTAGAATATCAGCAAGAAGATCGAGAAGATAAACGAAACTTTCTTATTGATCAAAGAGAAAATAGCAGGCCAATCGAAGATCAGGATGACAATGAAATTGGGGAGTACCAAGAATTGCATGAATGTCGTGACTGTGGTAGAAAATTCAACCAAGGCGCCATTGAGCGACATGTGGCAGTATGTAAGAAGGTCTTTATTAACAAGCGGAAAGCATTTAATACTACGAAGGTATGAACGAAGAGTAGTGAACTTTGAATTCAATAAATTGTTCAGTACTGCCAAATTAAGAATTTATTACATTTGAAATTTTACTCTATACCCTTCTCATTTTTATATAAAATTTATATATGGATTATTTGAATTCAAATTTCCCTTGCCATATGTTAACTGAATGGTTTTTATTCATCCAATAAAAATGAACAATTCCAAAAAAATGAACAATTATTTCAATTCCTATGGGCTGCAGTGACCATTAGAATATAGTGAATTATTTTTTCTCTCTCGCTTTATTTTCCATGGAAATTTAAAATTTCGCTGGAAAAATTTTAGCATTTTCTTATGATTAATATAAGTTTTTTAATTCCATATCATGATAAAAATCGGCTATTTCCGTAACTGCCCGGAATATCACTAAAACATTGTTTAATAAAATTATTTGAGTTAAATGAGACTTTCTCTCATTCGCCTTTGATAATCTTAGCGCTGCTTTCATGTTCCGTGAAGAATTTCCTAAAAATGGCAATGCACCAATCAAAATACATAGCAGCTTCAAAATTATTCTCAGAATAATCATTTTTCCTGAAAATTTTGGGGCAATTTATATCCAACTTTTACCTTTTTATGTATACAACTTTGTACTCTTTACAAGATTTCTAGATGTACAATTTAAAATGAACTGTACTAATCTGAAAGAAATATTTTGTTCGTATTTATATGCATAGATGCGTCTAAATGGTACCGAGATGGCAAATTTCAATCCAAAAACCAGTCATTCTAAGACACCACTAGGGAGACGTAAGAATCCAGTCTCCTTGCCTGACAGTACACCAGTCGATAACCATGACTCACTAGTCATCAACAAAACCAAAAATTCAAAATGGAGACAGCAATCATCGGCTCTAAGGGATGCAATTCGGACTGCAAGGCTAGCCAATGAGGCTGAAAAGAAGGGGATACCTTTGAAAAATATTCCAACGTCAACGTTTAACACTGTGGATATGTCTTTGATTCCTTGTCCGCATTGCGGACGTCGGTTTAATGATCAAGCTGCTGAGAGGCATATACCAAAATGCAGTGAAATTAAGGCAAAGCCTACTCGTTTAAAAAAGGGGTCAGGGCAAGGACTTGGGGTGGCTTTAAGAACGGCCAATCAGAATTCAGTAAAAGGAATGTGATACATTTGATTGGTTAGAAAACAAAATATATTTATGTTTCCAAATTTAGGGTTTTTATAAAATCCGTTGGTAAAATTATCTAAAAAATTATGAAGCAGTATGAACTAAGTTAAACCCCTATGTGGTCTGTTACACATTTTTGGATGTTTTGATTGTAGGTCCTCAAGTTAGCTTCTATATAAATTCATCAGAAAATTTACATGAAATAATTTTACATCTTGAGAAACTTCATTTTCTATACAAATTTGGCTTAATTTCAATATCAAACATTCAGTAGCTAATCTTATAGAGAAGAATAAACTGTTATTACAATTCAAGTTTTTGCGTGGGGGATATTATTCTTTCGAAAATATGGAACTGGTATGCTGCGCCAAGACGAGATAATTGAAAAATGGTAATATGAACCATTTGTAAAACCTGGAGTGATGAAAATTGAGAACTTCAAAGAAACGGGATGTTTATCCAGCCAGCATTAAGCTTAAATTTTGAAAGTTTCCCGACTAGGTTTATCAAATTCTGCTCCAAAAAATAATGGAGATCGATGCATGTTTAACAGAAATTTTTAGGCTGATTGGTTCAATGTATATTGAACAGAACAAGTACTTCATCAAATAGGTCTAAGGTGTGAAAAGAATAGGACAACAATGCACAAAACAAACAAGATAATTACAACAAACTAAAGAAAATAGTATAATTAGAATGTATTACGTGAGTGTATGCAAGAAGGGAGCTTTTCTGGAATAACAACGTTACTCTGCACAGTAGCAGGGTAATTGGAGTGAAAACAGAGAAGAATGAGAGATGTTTTCATTATCAAATATTGAGCACAGATTGGCCAGATATTGAATTATGGGGTTACTCCGTCAGGCATTTATTGAAGATGTCGGTTTGGGAAACACTGAGAAAATGCTTTGTGGAATAATGAATCACGGTGTAGACATTAAAGACATGGATATTATTGGAAGGATCTTTTGTATATAGGACTAGAGATAAGGAGTGTGTTCCTATATTACAACATAAGAGCTGTCACAACTTGCAGCTGTGGGCAAAAAATATGATTAAGAGAGAAATAGAATATATACTACAACTCTATTGGCAGCAATGTAGAATAGAAAAAGCAAAGTTCAATGCAACAATTGCAATATCAAGCTAAATTAAAACAGAAGCTGCATAGAAAGTATCATATGCTCAGCAAAGTCAATAAGTTGGCAAGGATAAAATTATAAACAGAGTGCATCTTCTTATTATTCAAGAGTTGGATGGAGTTCCTTAAATGAATAAATCATGTACATTTCCAATAAATTCAACATTCAGTTCTTTGTAGTTGAAAGCACTGAAAAATCAGTTCAATATGAACAAGGCAAACTTTTGTAGAGGTGTAGCAAGTTTTAATTTTTCTAGAGGACAAAATGACATAACAAGTATAATGTAAGCTATTGTGGAATAAAAAATTTAAATGAAAGCATTGAAATCTTTATTTACATTATTAGAAATGAAAAACACAGGTCATAAAATATATTTAATGCATTTTGTTTACTTTTCTAAGAGTTTATATGAATAGTTACTTTTTAAGTTATCAAACTGAGAAAGTTTTAGTTTTCTTAAACCTGAAGTTTTCTTTTCAAAAAGTATTGTAAATCAGCAGAAAAGATACTTTTGCAAGTCATTGAGGAAAAACAAGTTTTTTTGCAGCATTTCAAGAGCATTACCATTTTTTTCTTATCAGATGCAGGATATGAAAGTTTCAGTTTCAAAATCAGGTAAAAAGGACTGAAACTGTGCATCTAGAGACCTATGCACACTAGTTTTGTATCTGCCTTTGATAACTAAAGTTGCATAAAAAATAAATTAAATAATGTTTCTGCCTTGAGCCGTGCTGGATGTTTTTGTGCAGCATGTCAGTTGTTATTTTTATCTGAAGTTACAATATCATTAATAAATTTTCATTAAACTTGATGATTTCAGTAATAGCACCTGAAAATGAGTAAGAAATGTTGATAATACAGTTTTTTTATCAAAAGAAACTATGATGACATGCATAACTCTGAGAAACTTTGGTGATGCTTCACTTTCCGTAAAAAATTTAGGATTGAACTAAAGTTTATTTAAAAGAGTTTAGTTTAATTATTATCATTTATGTTTACTTTGACCATAGAAAGATCACAAAAAGATTAAATATTGTGTTGATCTTTTTACATACATAAGGCAGATTTTGTAGAAAAATCTTTCTTATGTATGATGTGTCAGTGCTACTGAATTGAAACATAGGGTGATGTAGCTATTCATCATATTTAGAATAAAAGTATGTTACATGATGCTGTCAAAAGGACTTTATCGACAATTTATTAACTAACTCATGCCCAGGTTGTTGCATGTTATAAGTTACCATTCCGATTCTAGTCATTGATTTAATCTCATCTATGTGATTTTTGAAATCGATAATGCTGATTGGTCCAATGTATACTTTAGAATTGGGTGAATATTTGATTTATGTATATTATGGAATCAGATGTTAAAATGGTCTGAAATGCTCCGCAAATCTTATTCATGAACGATAAAATTCTTGGTCAAAATATCTTGATCTAATCAATGAAAAATTTTGAAACAGATCATTATGATGACTTTAGAATCATTCTAAAATTAGTGCAACCGCATTAATCTTGTTTCTAGGACATGATCAGTAGCCTCGGCGCAGAATAAAAATTTATACGAGTGTCTTTGGGACTCGTAATTTTTTATACCACTCTAATTGGGAACTGCGATTGGCCTGTTTTAAACATTTGTGATTGAAGTGAATGATTTGATATCTGACGGTTATTCCATTGTAATTTATTGCTTGAACGTTTCAGGCACTTGAAAAAAATCAAATAGAGGACATAAGAACGCATCGGAATCACTTCTTTCACCAACCTTATAGTCTGTCTTAGCGAGAAATTTCACTTGATGCATATGGATTTGACAGCAGCAACGATGCCTCCACCCTATTTTGAAGGAGGAATGCCAGCAACTTTAAACTTTGATGAGAGTAAGCATGATCATGCGTTTAAAAGTATCAATGAAAGGCTTGTTTCACTTGAAAACTATAACGCTATGATGATTGCTTCAATTAGAGAGTGTGAAGAAAGTGCCTCGAGGGAAATAGAAAATATAATCAATATTAATACACCTACCATATACATGGACAATATAAACGTTAGTAGCGAATTTGACTCCAAGGAAGCGATCAAAGATTTAAATTTCAAACTTAATACAGCTTTGGCTACGATTTCTAAACGTGATAGTGCACACTTGAAACGACGAGCTACGCAGGAGGCACTAAGAAATTTGGAACTCGCTCGTATCTCACGACTGTTGGAATCAAAAGCTAATCCGCAGGATTTTGAGTTTATATGTTCCGAAATGTCGAAGCAGATGGCTTTGACAGAGGATCGCATGAAAGATCTGCTTTCTGTCGCCATACGTCGATACAATGTAAACGCAGAGAATCAGATGAGTTCTCTCACAAATTTAATATCAGTGATGCAAAAACAAGTTGATGACTTTCAATCTTCACTGATGAACATTGAAATAACCCAAGAAACAACAATTAGAGATTCAATAATGAAGGTCAATGCTGATATATCGAATGCTAATACAGTTGCGACGAATGCCCTTGAAATAGCAAAAACTGTTGCAATCCGACATAGTGAAGAGAGAGAAAAAGAAAAACATGATGTTCTAGTTGATATGGTTGAAAAAAAGTTAGTTCCATTCTTGGTGGAAAAGACAACAGGAAAGGTAAGCATTGCGTTTTTTTATATATATAAAGACATATTTTGTCTGCTAAAAACTTGTAATTTACTGTGTTATCTCAATCATTTGGTAGTTTACACACTAGAAGATTTCACAGTAAAAGCAATTGATAAAATAATAAGACTGAAATTTTGGTTTTACTTAGTTTATTTCATTAGCTATTTGAGAATATTCTGTGAAAAATTCAACATACTTTGTTTAGGTGCCAGTTTTAACATCCATTGAAAATGAAATTGCAGAATTAAAAAAGTTTAATGAAGACATCATCAAGTTCCAAGATGTCCTCTCTCAGGACATATTAGAAATTAAAGCAAAGCTTGAGCTTTCGGATTCAAAACTGATGGAACAAGTTTGTTATAGTTCGGATCTATACTTGGGTATTGAAAATAAACTTGAAATCCTGCGCAACGATATTGCCAAAAATAGTAATTCTGTTAACAGTTTAACTGAAGCCGCAAAGTCAGCTGAAGAAATTTATAATAAGCATTTAACTTGTCTCGATCGAGCCAACGATGATTTTGAAATTTCACTAACAGCGCTAAAAACCAAGCTGCTGACAACTGAAGAGTCATACATGAATTGCGATTCGTCAATTGATAAACTTCGAAGCGATTTACAACGAATATATGAAGATATGGAAGTGAAAAATGTCAATAACAACATTCTAATGTGCAAAAATGATGTCAATTTGTCCAGCCTTAAGGAAAAGGTTGAGTATAATGCATTGTTGTTAAACTCAACAATTAATGATGAACAAACGTATAGAAAAAGTGTTCAAAATATGTATAAAGATTTTCAAAGAGAAAATTCTGATATAGTGAAACATATGCTAAATGACTTGCAAAAATTTGATGAGGAATCAAAGCACATCAGCTTAACATTGAAACAATCAATTGATAGTATAAATTTGTGTGCTGATAGTTTTCGCAGTGAAATTCTGGAAGCATTTTCAGCTTTTATTCCTACCAAATCGGCAGATATAGCTGCTGTAAAAAATCTCAATCATATGATTTTAGTGCTTCGAAATTCGGAGAAAAACAAAGCAAATGCAATGATGTTGTTAGCGCAAGGCCATCACGAAAACTCTGACATGCTACGTAAAATCAAAGATTCATTCACTATTCTTGCAACGAAGGATAAATTTTGGGAACAAACTGACGTAAAACTTGCTTCACATTGCAATGAAATTGCACGTATTTGTATGCAACTGAATATTAGTCCTCACACATTTGAGACTGGGCCGAGTCATGATAGAGCTGACAGGGGGAGTCGAGGGGGTAACCACTGTCTACTTGGGCCCGAGACTGCCAGCACACTAGCTGGCAATACCCAGCGAATCAGCAAGTTACTGGCGGTAAAATCAGATTTTGAAATTTTGGCATTTGTAGTTAGACGAGAAGGCCTCACAGCAGATAGTTTAGATTGGGATAACCAAGTTGATGACCTGAGAAATCGCAATCTTCAAGCATTTTTGTCTGATTGCAAGTCAAAAGTGAGCAAAAAAATCCTTTCTAAAAGCAAAGCGCTCGAGAACGCACAAGAGCATTTTTTCAGTAAACTTGAAGCTACGCTTCGAGTTGCATTGTCGAAATATAGACCAGTGAATGTTGGTACAACTTTGTTCGGGCGAAATCGTCTTCAACCTGAAGCATGTGTGGCTTGTGATAGGCCTTTTGGCTATACAAGTGAGGAGTTACTATCTCGCGGGTCAAAAAAATTGACAGAAAACAAGGCCGCATTCAAACCACCTAGTTACTTTGATAGTCAATCTAAAAATAAATTTAGACCTCAAACTTGTGGTGCGAGAATTCGCCCTTCACAGAAAAATGACTACAAAATTGATGAGTATTTCTGTAATAATAGTAGTATGAACTCAAGTTTTTTCAGTTTGCCATATTTGCTGCAGGATGAGAAGTCAAAATCAGCACAACATCTGCCAGAGGGAAATTCGTTATACCAAAGAAATTGTATCTACAGAAGTGAATTGAATATGGAACAAAGGCCTTATTCTAGTGATACAAACATTTGAAGAAGTAGGGATACAAACGGAAGAATTAGAAACTTTGGCCAATCGTATTTTCCAACCTCTATATCGAGCTCTGGAACAAAATCAATGAGCATGCTTTTTGCTGATGAAATAATTTTGTAAATTAAAAAATATATATATGTATGCAGCTCAGGTATAATGGATATTTTGTTTGTTTTGGGAAAAAATTAGTTAAAATTAAGCTACTGGTAATATAGATTTGAAATTTACACTTAGTATTATTGAAAAAAATGAACAATACACGGCATTTTGCCTCCTCAGCTCAGCTCATAGGCATAAGAATGGCTAAACTATTTTACCACTGTATACTATTCATGATTTTTGTTGTTTATGATAAATGATTGTGAACATTATATAGAAAAATACTTTTAAATAAAGTTGATGTAACCAATATCCTTTTTAACAATGAACGACTGGTCACTTTAACTATTTGAAATGCAATTTTACGCAGATTTTTAAAATTTTCATTTTAATGGAATATGAAAAATAGTATTTTAATATTCAAGAATTTCTTAGTTCACTGTATTCAATTTTGAATCCTTGTAATTACTAAGTAAATAATATTCAGAGTAAAGCATAACATTGGGGGGTTGCTGAGTTACAGCTTTCAATGCTGATGATTCATTCTACAATACTTTAAAGTATACTATTTCTGTACCGCATATATTTTTGGCAGAAAATTCTTGAGCAAGATGCTTTTTATGTACCTACTAAGGCCATCATCAAAAATTCATTTTTTGCTTGAATGATAAAGTCAATTTTTAAAATATTACAAAACTATTACAGCTGGATATTCAAAGTTGTGCTGGCAGAGAAAACTTGTAACAATTTTTCAACTTGCTCTCAATTAATTTATCCAACATTGAGCCTGAAGCTGAGGAAAAGCATCATTAGACAAACTATATAATCACCATGAAATTCAAATATTTTTTCCACCACAGTTTAAATATATTTGGATTGTTGCACGGCATCGAACAGAATTAAGACCAATATAGAATTTCAGATAAGAAATGGATCATATGTAGACCTGCTTTGCAATAGTGACATGCATTTGATACATCTTTCTTCATCTTCATACTCCAGCCCAGTGTGCAAGCCATTACTCTCCTTTGCTATAACTTCTACTTTTCAGCAATGTTGCACTTTGATTATTTTCTGGAAAAAGTGTGTGCTATAAAGTTGATCTGAAAATCAATCTTGAATTGTGCAGATACGGATAGTTAATTCTTACGTTTTATATAGAAGATCAAAGCTACACAGCAAGATGAAACATTTATTTTCATAGAGAGTATTAGAAATTTAGAATCTTTTCCATTTTTGGGAAAGCAGAGGCATACATAAAATGTTCAAGTCGAAAGCTTTCAAGCATTAGATTTATTGTTCGCTTAGCAGAAAGTTCAACTCTTACTAGTTTTAAACTATACATTACCAGCTTTATTTTGCAAGCATGAAACTGATTTACATAATTGAATCTGTACATCATCGTTTTTTAACTACTTTGGACTACTATTGTTGTCTTTGAGCTCAATTAGCACAAAACTGATCTATGATTAGATCTCGAGTTTTTCTGTGAGCAGAATAGTTTAGCAACTTCTGATGATAGAATTGGTGGAAAAGATATAATAGTTGCTGATGGTTATGCCCTAGTCTGAAGTCAATCTGGCAACAATATCCAATTGTAAGCAAGCTGAACATTAAACTGCTTGCCACACTCTGTGTTACACAGAGAGCTTGGTTTTGATAATTTTTCTGATTGAAAATGTACAAATCTGAGATTTTTGTAGAGCTGCTGTTACAAATAAGGTGGAAATTTACATTTCATTTATATCCCAAAAATCTAGTTTATCGGAAATTTACTTTTTCAAATACGATTAAAAATATGTGCGACTTTTTTCATTGTCTAAATGCAAAATGTAAACATAATTTCATAATATATTTTTATAGTTACAAAATGAAAAAGAAACAATTATTTCAAAATCTGCAAACCAGAAAAAGAACAATCACGAGAAGTTTCCAAATAATTCAATTGCCTCTATGGAATTGCCGTGCAAGATTATTTTTGATAAAGAGGCCAATTACAATTAGGAACAATGTCGTCTAAGCACCTGTACTGATTGGATTATCAGCTGAAACCGGCCTATGTTGGCCGATTGGCTTGCTGAATGAATTTAAGGCTGTTTTTCGGCTTTGATGAGCTGGCCTCAGATTCCTAGCCCGACCCACTTTAAGCAAGCGATTCAACAGTTCATACACTTCATTTGGGTTTCTATGATTCAAGAAATAGAAAAAACAATGTAAAACATGATATATCATTTAACCCATTTTAAATGACATATGTATATCAGCTCGAATACATCGCTGTAATCAGAGTTGACAATAAAGTATACAAAAAATCATTTCAACATGAAAAATCTGGCTCTTCTGTATAAAATAATAAACCTTTCAGCACCCCTAATATAGACACAATAATATTATGAATACGTTACAATCGTCATGTACAATTTAGATCGTCCATGAAAAGAGTCTAACCGGCCCTTACATCATGTACTATGCTAAAATTTCTAATCCAAATCAAAAGAGCAAATATAGAAAAAGTTTTAAGAACTGTTTTACGAAAGTTTATTGTCGAGAATTTTCTCAATAACGAATGGCATTGAGTTCTTATCGCTGAAAGTTTGATTACCGAAAAACCTAAAGCATCCAGCATTTCTACCTGACCAGAATTTTTTGTCTCAAAAGAAAGCTCATGCTAACTTTTGTATAAATTTACTTAGAAAGAATAGTTTTTTATCTATATTTCCATAATTGCGACATTTTGTTTGTTACATAATTCCGGGAACATCTTGAAAGGTTCATAGTCTTATTCATATTCCTTACTTCTACTGAAGCCAATTCCAATTGATTGAATGATAATATAAATTTATCCTGTAAAATTGTTCCCAGTGATTACATTTATATTCGAAGATCATACTAGATCTTTCGTAAAAATAAGTGATTGTGGTACCTAAAGACTTGAAATTGCAGCAAAATTTCCATCCAAACGAATCAACATGAATATTTCTTAATCTTTCTAATTGAGGTGATTTTTTATTAGACGCAGATATTTCTCCATTTCAGCAATAATTTTATTCGAAAGTCACCTTTTAAAACCAACCAAAATATCTTCTCAAACCTTAATTACCTGTTTTTGTCGTTAACAAATTACTGCAAAAATGGCAGCTCAATTAGAAATTTTACATTTGAAGACGGGGGGAGGAGGGGGGGAGGGTAAAGGACTGTCAATATATCCTGTAAAAAAATTTCACTCATCAGTTTACATACTGATTTTGAACCTTATGGCCAAAAATAAAAACAGTAATAATCGACTCTACACCAAAAATCGTGTAAATTTCTTTACCTTTCTCCCCCCCCCTTACAACTGAAATTTGGAGCCAATTCAGAATGACAACTTCAAAGTAAAGAACACTACTCGAGAGATTGCTTTAAATTGACATATACATTTTTCAAAATACTACCTCGCATTGGATTTTCCCTAGTTTTTATTACTTTCTATTCAAAACTACAAATAAGTTTTCACTTACCGAAGAGTATATATTGCACTTGTTGGCCGATTAACTTCTGAAACTAAAATTCCAAAGCCCGATTGTTGCGGTTGAGTCCCATTTTCTGCTCTAAATACTTTAAAAGCATCTTCATCAGTCTTGTCATCTCCGATAAAAATTGTAAACACCTAAAAAACAGATACACATCTACTAAGATTTTTGACAATTTATGCGTTTTCATATGACCTAAGCCAATTTAGAGCACCGTTATCGTTTCAATGCTTCGCCTTTCGAGTTGAGATTCCTAGCTGGTCAAAATCATGTTTATATTAATCTGTATAGTTAAAGTTTAAATGTATGAGCTTAAAATAGCATGAGCTATAAAAAGGGAACAGAAAAAAACATTGTAAAAAAGAGAAGACTAGATTAAAAAAGAATAATCACAATGAGCATTTCTAGCATATGAACCCCAAGAATTCTATGATATGAAAGGCAAACAAAATTAAGGGGCTGAGAAATCATTCGGAATTTCATAACCATGAATTTTTATCATAATAGTATTTATGAGAAAAAGGATAAAATAAAATTAGAGCACTTCATGTTGAACGATTTTTCTTTTGTTCTAAATAATATCACTTGAAAATGTGGAGGTACAGATGACTATAAGTAATTTCCGACCAAAAAGTTAAAAAATTTAACGAGTCATTTACAAAAATGCACTAGCTAATACTCTATAACCCAAGATTCTTTAATTTCATCAGAGTAATAATATTAAAAATTTACTGCAATAGAAGTGCATAGGTAATGAGCTGTCATAAATAGGCCAAAATTAAGAACTGTGCTAAAATATAGCAAACTTGAATTTTTAAATTCAAAAGAAATAAAATAAAATAATCTGATACTATCACTTTTCTTGCATTTTTGTTAGTTTGTAGAATACTTGTATGCATATGTTTTGATGTAGCATGGAAGATTCGACTCGTTGTTGATAATGCTTTGATTGTCAAAATATATGTCTTCATACTTGCAATTTTCAATGAATGAATGTGCAGGATGTATCACTGGGGATGCAAATAATAGTGTGTCTTGCATTTATAGGAGAAATTGTAAATGTTAGAAATATTTAACTTACCAATAGAAACTCACATTTATATAAGCGAATCGTCGAATCTAAAATACAAATTGATTCGTATTTATCAGTTTACAGTTCAGCTCACAGTTCGGCTTAACCAGTTCAGTGTTAACATATTTACGAGTTAAATATAAATAGAACAGATTTTAATATAATATGAACTTTATTTTATACAAAAGGAAAAAAATCAAATATATGCAATAAGCATGAAAAGCTCATGTTATTCTGTTAGTGCAATTATGTTATCGTGTTGTTACCTCTGATGCTCCCACGATACTATGATCAGTGTGCAAATGCATTGGATCAGCAGTGGGCAACGTTATTACATCATCCCTGTTACCAACACTATTGATATCTCTGTTACCATTGCTATTTTTATCTGCTATTTCTTTATCAACATTATCTTGCTCTATTAGGCTATCGATGCACTTAGTTGAACTAAGCCCAAGCATGTCAAGCATCCAAACTACAGCGCTGCAATTAAAGATTCATTAAGATATGCTAAAAATTTCACATATCTCAGCTCTATGATGTGTTAAATTGGAAATAAATGCACTAAAGTTTGTAAATTTTAATGGCTAAGGCATAATCAACCCCATGCGGTTGAAATCATCTCTCCCTTTCAGAACAATATTAAATGCCAAATTATAGTGTTCAAAATCTGTAATCTTGACAAGGAGAGGACTAGTCCACGGTTAACCATAAAATTAACCGGCTAACCGCATAACAAACTGGTCAACTCGTAGGAGTCCCAGAGTTTGCAACTCTTTGCAACAAAAAATACATGGTACAAAATCTTACGCTACTATTTAGAACTTAGCGCCTCATTAAGAATACTTTGATTGGATGATACAAATCACAAGCGCAAATACTGATGGCCTTGCGCTTGATGCATCAGAGGAAAGGAACCAGTTTCGACATTGATAGTACAACAGTAACATGTACGTCAATTATGGAATAAAATTACATTTTAAACTTCCCTTGTACTCACGGTTTATAGACTTATATACTCATTTTCATTCAATATAATGAATTCTGATTACGTCAGTCAATCATGCAGATAATATTATTTCATACGCTGAGAAACTAGTAAAAATCAACCTGTTAACAGGTTAACACGTTTCACCGCGTTAAACGTTCCATTAACTCACGATAGACATCGCTCACGCCTATAGACTATATAAGTTACTATAACTGTATGACAAAAAGCGGAGAGTTTAAGACTTACCAGCCTTTGTTCCACTGCACGTCAGGTTGCAATTCATAAACCTCTTTCCCATTGCTTAATCTAATTCCATTGTGAGATTCCTAAGTATTAACAGCCACAAAAAAATTCAAGCGCCCTTGCCAAAGTTATTTCTTTTCAATCAGGACTTTAACAGTGGAAAATAAAGTATGATTTAATTAGGTACATTTATATATGAATTGATCTATTGGACAATTTTTCACTAAAAAATTCAATACGTATTTATACTTTTATACATATATGGAACATATAGTGGTGAAACCACAGCCATTCATTTGCTTCTTCCAATTTGATGCAAGCACTTTTATCATTCACGTTGTTGTGCAAATTTGCGCAAATTGAAATTCATATCTAAAAAGCGCAAATCGAAAAAACCAAAATTTTACTTTCATTCGTTGCGAAAAAATTCAAAGTGAGGCAGGCTACCTTTTCATAAGAAGAAGGTAGTGACGATGATTTCCTAGTAGCAACTAGACTTGAACGCAATCTTGATACAAAGTGCTCTATTTGTAATTTTGAGTCAGGTAAAAACGCGATACAATTCAATCCACAGCCATCATTGATATTTATTCTAAAGATGCCATAAAGATACAAATTTTCTCTGCTTACTGGTATTGCCTTGTTGATTGCAAGGATTGGATAGAGCACTCTCCATTGATAGACTGAAATCCTGCTTGCCATATAACAATTATTGTAACTGGAAGAAATTTACAATAAATGGTGGTCATTTCAAAAGTGCAGGAAGCTTGAAACTTTTCTTGTAAACAATCAGATAAGGTACTTTTCACTGAACTATATTTCCCCTATCATGAATTTTATTCCATTATCAATCTGATAGTAACCGCCTTTTGCCTTTATTTCGATGAAAAGGTCTATAAACTCCTACACAGAGTCTGTGCAAAAAAAACTACAAAACATTTAATTATGGCAGATGAACCATGCTGGCAATATCAATGAATGTTCGAACTCGAAAATTTCTGCTGACGTCTGATTGGACACGCTGCCAATGATTATTGATTCTTTTCCATACTAATTCTATTATGAACCTTAGAGATCACTGTATAATTTTAGCCTTGAAGCACTTAAAATGAGAAAAAAAGGCAGTAATAAGCAATGAATTACTTCCTGGTGAGTAATATCTTCACGTAGACAAGAACATAACAGATTCTGTAGATACGAATAGATCATTGAAAACTGTAACTGTTTTTATATGTATGTAAGTAGTAATGAGTTTATACCTTTGTACTGGTTACTATGTCTTTGATTTTGGGAAGCTCTTCTCTAGGGCAATTTCGATAATGGACAGATATCGAGTAAATGTTATCTTCAACTTCTGCGCCTGGAATCGTGCTCACCGCCTAATGCCACGTTATAGACAATACAATGTATTATGTAGGTAATTTTTAAAAGTCATTTATTAACCTTGCTATATATATATATATATTTGTATTCTGAACTTACTTGAACAGGCTGAACATGTACTATAGCAGTGCATATGAATATATGTGTGATGCTAAATATATATTTTTTCGCTTACCTTTTCAACTTCAACACGAATTTTTTGTAAAGTCGGTAAAAATTCTCCAGCAACCTGCAACACAAAAAATTAACGAAAATTGCTGATTTCAATAAATCGGAAAGAATGCCTAATTTCGTTAATCAAAAACTCCAAGCTTAACTTGACTGCTTTGAACTAGCAATTTATTGACAAAAGGAAACTGTTATTTTGAAAATTTTAAAGGAAAATGAAGTGCAGTTGACTTCCCCAAAAAACGGTAAACAATCTCAGTCTTAATACTTAATGTTTCTTGTATGAAAGATAATGCTGGAACACAGATGTCAACTCTGGTAAGCGCGTAGTATAAATTCCAACCATGGGAGATTTTAAAGAAAAAATAGAAGTATCAAAATATTACTATTTCAAAGTGTAAATCCATCACCACTCAAGATAATATAGATAAAAATTGAATTGTTCCTGTCCGAAATATGTTGAAACTAATTTTCATCCAACATAAAATATGAACTGAACTGTTAATATTACTCTGAACAGAACTGTTATTTTGAATCAATTATAGTATGACTTAATCGCTTGTAACACTAGAGTTCGAATTGAACTGTACTTCTGACATGAAAAATATATAATGGAACTATTATCATTAAATTCGAACTTAACGTTATCATGAACTGAACTGAACTGAACTGTTTTATTGTGATATAATACAATCGCCAAATTCAACACCGTTAAGTTAAAATTATACTCCAAGCAACAGAAGTATCATCTCCCTTACTCATTTCTTCTTTGTTAACACAGCTTTCTAGAGTCCGCATGTATCAATGTATTTCAAGTCTGCTTAAAATACAGCCATTCATTTGCAACATCCATGCTTGTAAATTGCCTACACCAATCTTCATGAAAGATTTAATCCTACTTGAAAAGCTAAATAGACGCGTTGGTGACTGCTTAGCTCATAATCGATTCAATTAAGCCAAGTTCCAACAAACTTTTGAAAGATTAAAATATTTTTTAATAAAAAGATGAAATACATAAATTCAAGTAGTTGAATATCATTTTTTACCTGATAACGGACTCCGAATTCGTCTATTGAATCTGAAGTATTTTCTTCGCAATCTATCAAATCCGCATTACTATTAATACGTTCGTGTTCAACACTAGCTGTGCTACTAGCCCTTACACTCACCCCTCTCTCATCCCCCAAACCTAACAAAGAAAAATGTTCTCTTGAGTTAAATATTGGAGTTTTCAACTGTTAATTCTTAAGAAAGACCTCTGATGCGTCGTATTTTTAAATTTAACAAGATTTTAAAATATTACCTAAATGTAACAGGTCATTCCTTAAAAATTTGAAGAAATGCCAACAAACAGGCATTGCTATCACTACATATAAAAGCGAACCTATGAAAATGGAGATGAATCTAGGGGATATAAGATTTTTTCCATCGAGTCTAATCAATTATATCCGTTTATGACCTTTTTCTTATTATGATGTCGAAATTTTTCAATTCTTAGTAAACTTAAAGCTTACTACACTCATAGTATGTAACGTTAAAAACAAGGTAAATAATTGAACAATAATTATAATTCTAAGAAGAATATTTTGACATGCTACCCTTTGATTAGCAATTCGACGTTTACGAGATTTTCAAAAATTTAGACACGCTGAAAAATAACTTTATATATTTTGAATATCTTTATAAATTACCTATAGTATTAATATTTGGGGCAAGTATGTCAAAGCCGTGACTACCAGCATAAAATAGTCCAGGGACTCCAACAAAATTTCGAATTTTCGCGAGACTTCTGCCAGTAACAATTCCAGTTACAAAGTGGTTCGGCAATACTCTAAGAGTATCTCGAACCTATAAAAATCACCATGAAATTTTTTCAAATTAAACCAGCGGTTTGAAAAATCAAAAATATTTAGTCAAAAGGTCCTGAATGACCCCTTCAAAAACAACAAAATTCATTACACTGAACTTTATGAACTGATAGAAGATCCTTTTTGAAAAATGTGCAAAATATGAGTTTTTGATGAGCGATTGATGCATATTCTACAACCTCCAGTAGATTAAAATGTATGCGCTGGCGGACATGATGATGCCCTAAACTCTAAAACTTTTCTTGAATAGCCAGGCAGTTGAAATATAGCTCGCATCCCAATGCAAAATGAGGAAATGTAGAAACTACTTATTACTTCATATATTATAGCCAAAGTTGGTGAGTGATCTATTCGAATTAATAGATTGGAAATTTGTCATGCGGAAGCCAGGCTGAAAACATGAATCGCTCGAACTGCATCATAGTTTAAATATATGTGAGAAGAGATAAGGCCAGTAAAATTTACTTAGAGGATAACTTAGAATGCAGAATATATTGTGCGAAAATTTTTATCTAATGCAGAGTAGTCTTGAGTTACTTCGCAATATTTTTTATCATAAAAAATTTAATACTAGTAGCCATGAGTGAGTTATGGTAGCGAAGCATCGGTCTTTTCTCTCATTATTCAGTCATTGAATTTCGGATTATAAATACTGCCGTTGTTGAGACGATTGAGTTCGTCGACTGACCTCTTCAGTGATGAGGGCTTTGCTAGGATCGTTCACAATAGGCGTTAGAGTACCGTCATAATCCAACAACAAAACAAGGTGTTTTGTCTGTAGGAGTTCTTCAAAGTCGCTGAAGTGATCCAATGCACTAGTACTATTGATACTCAACCGCCGGACAAGGTGTTCAGGCTCATGCTGAGACGGTAGATTCATCTCGGTTATAAGGGTCGACATTTTGATTTACGCTAGAATATCCATATTTCTAGTTAATGAAATATCCAGGTTGATTGAAATATTATTAGCGAGCTACGTTTATCGTCGATAATACCTTGTCGATGAGACACTCGTTTGAAGGCGTATTGATGCCTTGCTGAGCCACAAAATTTCCCACATTCTCTTACCGGCTGCATCGTCTATGATGTTAAAAGCAATGCCTCATACGTCTGTTCTGTTCTGTTTACTTGTTCTATTGGTTTAATTTACCCTAATCTATATGAGCTCCAGGAACAACAATCCCCAAATTCTTTTTCCGCATATTGTAAATATAATTTGCGACAGTTCAGTGGGTTAAAAATTTAAAAAGGATCCATTTAGTGGTTCAGGTCATTTGAATTGTTTAATTTCATTAGCCAAGGTACTAAAATAATTTCGTATATTATGCGCGTTTCCCGGAATTATCTCTCAAGCGAGGGGTCATTTGGATTGAACTGAAACATAAATATAATTGTGGTTTTGTAGAGATTGGAGAATTCAAATTTTTTTGCCGCGTGTAACAAGATATAGTGCAATTTAACGAAATCTTAACCCAATCATATACAAATGACGTACAAAGTAATTACCGTGAAATGCATAACTTCCAGTAATTCCGTAACTTCTATAATATGTACTAAGACCTTTCTAAACAAACGTGTGAAATTTGCTAGTTCAAACACCTCTTTAATTCGATCACCTATCGGTTGAATGATTTTTAGAACGTACGCAACTTATTTAGTTCCGATAAACCTCTTCAACTTAACATGAACACATTCACCTGTGACATGAACACGTTCTTATCAATTTAGCAGACCTGCATTAGTTGGGTAAGTAATTTTATGGCCCTAGTGTCGTGAATTAGAACATGTTTCGAGGCTGCATGCAGACGTAATTTAATTTGAACGCAAGACTTGCAGAGTTTTGTTTCAGTCTTTCAATATGGTCACTTTCTTGAAGTAAGTGTACATGTCTCGAGCGTTTGCCTGCACGGGAATGAAGCAATTTAATCTTAAT
Source organism: Vaucheria bursata (assembly GCA_032358265.1). NCBI lineage: Eukaryota > Xanthophyceae > Vaucheriales > Vaucheriaceae > Vaucheria > Vaucheria bursata. The sequence continues at coordinate 26,027 of JAULBW010017771.1, read as the reverse complement.
GAAAATCTTGACGTGCTAGAAGATATAGATGCTGGATTACCTAATGGCTAGATCTGAGAAAAGCATGGAATAAGCATTGCAACAATTTCAATAATTAAGATATCTAAACCTTCCCTACTGGATGCGGCGGGTTACGTTAAAAAGCAAGATGGGAATAATACAATCTTCGAAATTGAGATAGGTATCTATTCCTAATTACTTTACTGAAAAACACTAAAGATCAATCAAATGCTTCGCAACTCATTACATGCTGGAAAAATTTAATAAAATTGATCAAAACCTCGTTAACCCCATCACCTACTATAAACGAACAATTATAATTTTTTAATTACTTTAAAAATATTTAACTTGAATGTGCCCATCGCTAAGCTCTGTAAGTAGCGGACTCGGTTTAGCTATATATTTACTTGACAGTGGTTAAGGAAATACTAACGAAGAATGACTATTTCGACTGCTCTTGCTTAATGTACTTTCCCCTAATGTTTGATGTCTATTTGAAGATATATGAATGACTTTCCATGAATAACAAAAAAGTCATATCGCGCGGAGTTTATCTTTAGTTTTTGGGTAGAGCAACTTTCGAATGAAAAAAAAACAATTTAATGGTCCGAAAACTTGTTATAATTAAAGTCTATTGCAAAGTCAAAAAAATATTGTAAATAAAAAACAAACGCTCATCACAAATTGTAAAATATAGCAAATGTCTAACATATCGTGTTAAACTTAGCTTCAGCCAATAACAATAAATATGAATTAACCTATATATTGTAGAAAGATATTATAGATCGAAGCATTCGATTATACCTCAACTTGAGTTTTGTTCTTGAAACTTATTCTGTATGTGCATATTTAAATAATTGTTTACCAGACACTATACTGCGCTAGTCATAGCAATAGATATAAAGCTGCCAAAATATAGCATTGAAAAGTTTAGCTTCACAAAAAAATTAGGGCACATGCTAAACGTATGCAAATAATAAATTTACTATGCTATGTGTACCAAAGAAAACATTTCTAGAAAAAGATAAGAATTTATATTTATTTAGACTTTTTCTTTATCTCTCCAACAGAAGAACAATTTCTGACATGAATATGAACAAAAAATGATCACCAGAGTATTTAATTTTAGCAATTTTTTCGAAAAAGATAATTTTCTAAGTAATTAAACCAATCTAAATAGGTGGCCCTGATAATTATGAAGGCCACGATAATATTTAAGTAATATACCTGGGGAGAAGATCTAGTTTCTTACCCCGAAAAAAACCCATTTCAAAGATACCTTTCGCTCGATATTTGGGCCTTAGGCGGTCCGCTATAATTACTGCACCCCACCCCCAAGGGGATTTTTGGGCAGATTTAACATTCACTATATAAACTTTAATTATGATCAAACAAAATAAGATGAATAGCAATGAATAGATTTTCAAGACAGTAAAAGTAAAATGTAAGTCACCATTTTTGGAGAATTTTATTGATCCATGAGAATAAGAATTCCTAAAAATCATTTTAAGCAACAAAGTCTTTAACTAGACAAATTTTTGAAAGTTTATTACAACTATGATTGAAAATAATATGAAACTATTTAAGTATCTAACCTATATTAATCTTCATATTGAAAATTTTTTTGGTAATATCATTGGTAAGGTTGAATGCATGTTTAGAAAGGAGTGTTAAAATTATTGAAAAATAATTATATTGCTACTAGTACTATGTATAACTGTCAATGAAAATTATATATTTTTTAATAATTAAATATTTGGGATTAAGAAAATTAGTTTTTATAATCTGAAAGAAAAGCAACACATCTGTCTGTATATTTATTGTGCGAGACAAAAATTCTTAAGCGCCTAAGCAAGAAGTTATAAAATTACAGGAACAATTATCTCTGCAGCATCAGATGGTTTAAAAGATAGTTGAACTGGATAGGTAATGCATGTTTTCATCAAGGAGTCTTCAAAGATTAGTGATCATTTTCAAAATTTATACCTGTTCTTGCAATCAATTCATTTCCGTTCTGTGCCAAAAAATCAGAGCAGAAACGTCATGGAAACTTGATGCTCACATTATGAGCTGAGTACTATGTCTTTGTGGTAAACTATTGGCTCCATAGGAATAAGAATTCGCTGATTCATTATCCACAAGAACATCAAGTAGAAGTTGCATTTTAACTATGATAATAATATAGGTGAATTTTGCACGGTTTCTAATTTGTTTTTTATCATGTATTTAGCAACAATGAAAGTTGAAAAGGTCAAGATCATTTCAATCTTTTGTTTCCACCTGCCCTGTAAATTTTATTCATTTAATAATTTGGTTTGCTTCATTAATATGTCACAATGATCATGTCTATGAATTTCAAAACAAAGGCCATGAAAGTCTGTGCAAGTGGTAAGGTTGTATAATTTGTTAGGATATCTACTGCTATAATACCCAGATTCTACCTTATTCATGTGTTACCCGGATTTACCCATCTTTTCACCAAAGTTACTCTGTAACGTCTTTTGAGATCAACAATTTAATTTGTAATTTCACAAAATATTTCATGCAGCCCGCAAGGTTACCCCCATACAGCCTGTATAATATTGCTACAATTAACCACTTTCTTCTCACTGTTCTACATTATTGCAATATGCGCAGTACACTGGTATTCTTAGCACCGTTGCTGAGTTATTGTACTTGTTCGTCCTTTGCTTCAACTAATAATATGTATTTTGTTTATATTTTCTTTCTCTTTCTTTCTTTTCCTCTTCAATTACTCAATATATACAGCCACTTTAATTATCATACAATCCAGCTGTAATGTCTGACAGCAAGACAAGAGCTAAAAGAGTTCCTACATATCAACTGCTTCATTGAATCATGCCAGTATAGCATGAACAAAGTAAAAAATCAACTTGACATTACCTATAAAGTATATTTTCTTGGCATGCAGCAAATTTAAAATCAAGCTTCCTAAGACTTAGGAAAAAAAATGTCAAAATACTAGGATTGTACTGTTGGTAGAATACGACAGTAAATAAAAATAAATTGGCAAAGCAAACAAAAGCTAAAGAAGAGCTCTTTTTTCCAGGATAAAATAAAAATACATGATTAAACACACAATGGTGAATATAGGAACATGAAGAGTTCAGAAATCAAAGTTCTGTAATTTTAACTTTGAAGATACAATGACATGAAACTTATAAATAAAATGGTGTTATCAGTTGTGATGAAGTAAGTTTGAAGTTTTCTATTGCCTGTTCTAAAAGTATGAAACTGCAACAGTATGTATAATTTTTAAAAATAAACAGTAGGTTTAAAACTGTAAATTAAAATTTAGTTATGTGGAAATATAAGTTAAAGCAGTATTGAATAACGGGTAAAAGCCTTGAATCAGTGTTAGTGTTAGCAAGTAACTCAATGACTTTGGTTTCAAGATCTAACTGTTTAAAGATCTAACTGTTTAAAGATCTAACTGTAGACAAGACAAATAAAAACGACAAAAACAGAGCAGGACAGGAACTATAACATATAGTTTATTTATATGACTGATTTACAGGACTGTTAAGGCTACTTGTATGATCAGAAGTGAATCTTCAAATCAATCAAACTCACAGTTCAAGCTCAACAATGACCATAAACTTTTGCTAAAGTTGAAGGATGACTTGTCACAGCAAAAATAAACATATTTTATCGATTTTAGTCTTTACTGGATGCAGCAGTCCTAACAATTAGGAATGGGTAATAATAGCCATAGAATTGACAACCTTTGTGAAATGTAATGAAAAATTAATGATTGTCATGACTAAGTTATGCTAATGACAGTAAATAGTGCTTATAGTTAAGTAGCCAAAAAAATTATGGATGGTGATGCACTTGAAAAATGATATAAATCAATTCTTTTAATTCCACAAACATAAAGAAATATAAACTGCAAAGGACTAAAGAAACTAAAGATATTAAGTTGTTTTATACTTAAACATTATTAAAATAGATTCTGGCAATACTATGTCATCAGAAATATGTTAAATATTGCAAGCAGATATAGGCACATCACTTATTTGCTTGGTAAAATAGACAAACACAACAACTGCAAATGTTAAATAGAAGATCTAAAAGCAATTATTGCTTCATAAGGTATTTACTGTTTGTCAGTTTAGCTGTCACAAAAAGCAAATTGTTTCATAAGCCCATGAAAATCCAAATCTAAAAAATGCAGTAATTATATGTCTCTTTTACAAAAAGTGCAAATAGTCTTTGAAACTTTTTGGTTATACATGTAAAGTCATTACCATTGCTTAGTAATTAGCATTTACCTCAGTTTGAAAAACAAAATATTAATAAACTTGATACTAGGAACATCTGTAGATCAGTATTTTTATTGCTTCTTTATTATTTTGATCATCAAACTATGAAGTCAATTAACTTCATGAAATAACTGTCAAGACGCACAACAAACAGGCAAACAATGCAAAAGAGTAACAGCTCAATTGTGCATTATATCTTAATCTGTGTTGTGAGAAGTGATTACACTTTTCCAACACAACATAATTAATATTTAGAACAATTGTATGACTAGCCACTTATTAAAAATGTGACAAGTATCAAATGTAGAATGTTCTAAATAAGAACACCTGCAGCTACAAAAATAGAAGAGGAATCAACTTATAATATAAATTAATTCCTAACAATAACATACTTTGCATCTACATGTATACCCATTGAGAATATCTATTGAAAGATGAAAACAGTATAAAAACTTAGTTTCAAAGGTTTTTGGTTGCTAAAGTGGCTTGGCATTTAAATTGAAATATATAAAAAAGATAACTGCAGGTCCTAGATTACAAAATGGCAGCAAAGTAACTTTAAATTGAATTTACAGAAGTATTCATTTTCATTAAAACTTACCATTTTGTTCCATCATTCTTCAGATAGCATATGTTTTTAATTTTTTTTATTTCTTGTCTTTTATTTACCTCATTACTATTTTATAGCTCTGTCAATCTAGGTATTGTTTTGTAACTTTTTATGTATGTTTCTCTTTCTTCAATTTTTTCCATTTCATTAAATGCCTTTTTTGTTGGTATTACAATTGACATTTATCATTCAGTTTCTTACTCTTTTTCTAAAATTTTGACTAGCTTTTAAGTTTTATTCTTCCTAAGATTATGACTCTAATCCATTTTATTTCACAAATTTAATTTTACATTGCAGTATTAACAAAAAATTCAAGTGTTTCCTCAAATACTTTGTTACATTCTTTTCTGAAAAAGTTTATAGAGATTTAAACATGTATATTTAATCATGGATATTATGATTTATTACTCAACTGAGCAATGCAGTGTATTTAACTGTATTTTTTAGATTATTGAAATATCAAGGTTTCTAGTTAAACCTTGATTGCTGATTTTAACTTTTCCAAAATATAGGTTAATCAACTTACAAAGCATATTGCTGTTTCTTGAATGCAAATTTGTGTTCAAGACTCTGAGAACTTTGGCACTTGTTGCATTGCTTACTTTTCTGTGGTTTCTTTACATACTTTTTCTTATTTTTTTCTGTTTTCCTTTTTTCTGATTAAAGAACTTCAATTTGCACTTGCAGCATTATTACTTTTTTCCTCAGTATTTTCAAATTTGTCATAACTTTTTACCACTAGATGTGCCTCATAAAACTGTATTTAGAACAATAACAACACAAGCTGTAGTAGAGGTTGTATACAAATACATTTCATACAATTATGATAATGATAATATTCTTGCTGAAGGATTGAATGTTGTTGCTTCTGTTACTAAACTTTTACTTGTTTTTGGGTTTAGCTGAAGTATTTTAATATTTAATTTACCATCTCAGGTGTTTTGTGCCTCATTTTTTTTTGTTTTGTTAGAATCTGATCTGTTTTACTGTGATCTATTATAAAATTGTAATTCTATGTACTTAATTTGTCATATATGTACATTCTCGTAAAGTATGTTCTTTTAAAGAGTGTTCTCATAAGTGTATTCTCAAAAGTGTGTGCTCTTAAGTAGTATTGTGTTGCCAAGATTTATTCTTGGCAACACATGAATAGGAATTAACATATTATTGGCTGTGAGTGTTTTCTTTGGGATTCTGGTTCTTCTTACTACTGGTTACATGTAGAAACTTTAATCAAGTGATTCCTAATATGTTTCAAGTGCATTTGATTCTGTATTCATGAGGTCTTACATTTATGCAAAGTTGTAGGGTAACTGTCAGGATATCTGCCCTGTCCCTAGATACTACGACCCCTAAAACCCCCTACCTCTCTGGAGTTGATGGTTCAACAGTACGAAAATCGATTAGTAGCACCAAGGTCTTGGGTTCAAATTCCAATGCTTCCAAATGTTATCATAGCTATACATTCACCCAAGAATCTTAACAGTAACAACTTTATACTTAAATAATACTGGAGATTTTTGTATACTGCTCTTCAAGTTTGTTTTATTTGGAGTATGCTGTTTACAGATCCTCTCAACAGATTGTTGCACATTGTAAGATGGCACTGCTATTTTTTGTCTATTCTTCCAGTAATATTTCACTTTTGCAGCATTTTCTCTTTATAATGATCTTATTTTCAATTGTCATCTATAATTTTTTATTGTAGGAATCTTATTTGAAGCCATACTTTTTCAATTAAACCTACATTGCTCATTCTCTACAACTAGCTTTACTACTGTAACTTAGTTGTACAACAAGAGATTAGCACTCATAAATGCTTTTTTAAATCATTTACACAAAATTTAAGTATCCTTTGAGATGCAATATATTCCTTGCCCTCATATGCATTGACATTGATGTAAGAAATAAGTAAAAATAAAAGAATGCAGAAAAGCTAATCAGAACTAATATAGCATTAGGAATTGCTAATTTTTAGTTTATGCATATAACCAGTGGTTAAAAACAACAGGACACAATGAAACTTGCACAACCAATAGCATTTTAATTCCTGTTCATGTGTTGCTAAGAATGAACCTTGGCAACACAATAAAACTTAAGGAAATGCAACTTAAAAAAATGCACATACAAGACAAATCAAGTAAATTAAACCCTGGCTTTATGATGAATTATACAGTAAAACAGATCAAATTCTAACATTTACTTTTTAAAGACAAAAATCTCCAAAATTCAAATTAGACTATGAGGCTAAGATCAAACTAGAAAATTAGTACTGCACTAACAAAAGTAGTTCAAAAAACACTGCTGTGATTAAAAAATTTACTGGAACAACTTTGCTTAGATGCCTTATTGAGTGCATGAGATACTATTTAAACAAAAGTTCTGTCATCATTTCAACTATTTACTGTTAGAGCTTCAACTCAGTACTGTTTTTAACTATCTGTTACTGTTTCAAATCTCAAACTACATATCTCATTAAAAATTTTAAAATTACTGTTCATTTCTAACTTTTAATACTTTTTATTGCAACTTGATGTTTCTTAAAGTTTTCATCAGACAGAAAATTTAAATTCAGCTTGTATGCAAAATATAATGCAGTTATTAATTGGACCAAACTTGATGGAGCTTTTTAAACCTGCAGTTGTATCTTCAAGGAAAAGATTACAGGATTTTGCTCCAATCATTATGCTTATTAGCAATCTTATTTTATTTCTTGAAATCTTGCTACTTCTAAATTACATTACAGTTACAGGCTTTTGGACACTCAGATAGTTGTTATGTCATATCATATTTTTTCTGTCCTCAACAAAGTACACTTGCTTGGATTCATTGCTTACTTAGTACTTGGCATTTACTTTATTTCTAATCATCTTATCCTTGCATTGTTGTCATTAGTATAATGCCTTATTTTTTCTGCTTTACATTAACAAATTCATGTAGCAAAACATGTAGTTATTAAAAATTCACATTCAATGTTCTCAACTAGTACTCAAAAAGTGATGGGCTAAACTAATTTTCAAAATATGTTCAAACTATAAGCCAAACTTTGAAAAGTAGGCCATGTATTTTGTAACTGAAAAAATAGGCAATGGTTTATAATATGTGATGATTTAAACTAGATTTAATTCTTTGAAAATAGTTAAAAGTTTTATTTTGAACTTCATTAATTACTCTACTATTGTACATTATCCCAAAAAATGTCAGTAAAGAATGGGTGTGTGTAGAAAAATTCTTTAAACTGTTCAATTTTGCACAATGAAATTGATAAAAACAAATATCTTTCACAAAACCACAAACTTATGCTAAAGAAGTGAAATACAGAGTAATGCATATACCTTATGTTATACTCTGTAGCTCTATATTTGTAGCTACACTTAAAAGTGTAGCTAAGTTAGTATGTGCATTTAAAGTTGAATGTAATAGTTGCTATCAATTATTTTATTGCTGCCAAAGATGAGGTTTTTCTGTTCAGCTTTTGCAACAAACATAAGCTGCATTCAGTTTTTTACAAGCATTTTTTAAATTCCATGAGATTTTTCAAAGTAGTTTTTTCTAAGTTGCCAATTCATCTCGTGTAAGAAAGATTCTATTTTGAAAATTATTAATAAAGCTATGAGGCAACTGCAGGACCATTCTAATTTAAAGTATGCATGCAAAGACTATGGTGAGAACCACATTAATCTACAACCAAGGTTACTTAAGTTGACATGGTTTTAGCAGTTAACTTTTAAAGCACTAATTATGTCTGTAGCTGCAGTACAAGATTTGAGAAGATTGGTACAAATATATGATTTGAAAAGGTTTGTACAACTCAAAGATTCAAGAAGAGTCACAAAATTACATGATCAAAGAGAATCACATATTTGGAATATTTGGGCCACATGAATTTTGTTGTGTTGATAGAATGTCCTCACTTCTATCAATGTAAATAAGTAAATGTAGTGTTTCCGCTGTGAAGAATAGGGGAAAACAACGCGCAAACAACAAAATAATGATAAACACAACACAATAGTTATAGTATGTAATATTAAGTAAGGAAGCACAAGGGAATCTTCTTAATTACGATCAACTTTACTCTGCACAGTAGCAGGGTAAAAGTTGTTGAAAAAAGGAGAGTGAGATGTGTTTTTGTTTGATAATAAATATTGAGCCCGGATCGGCCAGATACTTAATTATGGGGTTACTCCGCTGGACGTTTATTGGAGATGTGGATTCAGGAAACAAAGAAAATACTTTGTGGAATTGTGGAATACGGTGTAGACGATAAAGACGTGGATATTGTTGGAAGGATCTTTTTTGTATAAAGGAGGAAAGATAAGGAGTGTGCTCCTATATTGTGACATCCGCACTAGTTTTTGTTCATTTTCTTATGTTTTGTTTATTGCTTTCCTGATACATGTTTGGACGTTACATTCAATGAGATTTTATTTTATATGCATGCTTTTGTTGAAATGCTGAGTAAAATGCAATTAAATATAGATATTTATTGTCTTGTTCATATAATATTTTAATTAAAAAAGTTAAGAAATCTCACTAGTCTAATTGAGTTGAGAGCTATATCCATTACGAACCACTTGTTATAAGTTCAACAGCATAGAAAGCTGCATTCTATTTGTGGGTTAGATGCTGTTTGTTCATGTTTCTACATGGATGTCAAAAAATTCAAAAAAGCACGTATACATACATATATATATGCATTAAAATTTATTTTTCCCATTAAACATAAATACATATCCATGATTTTATTTAAACATCAATTTTTTTAGCTTCAGATACTTTTTTACATCAATATTTGAATTATTTCTTTTTGGTAGAACGTAAGAAAGTTGCCAGTCCTTTGTTTTCATTAGCAAAGTTTTCATGAAAACTCTTTAGTTTGTGATGAAGAAAATCACATTGTTCTGTGCAACAGGTTTATTGGTATATGTACAAAGGAAATTAAAGCTTGTCAAAGTTTTGTAGGTGCACATAAAAATAGATAGGCTGCAGAAAATAGTTAGAGCATTTCTATAAACTGTGCAAGTCATGCCTGCTGTAGAACCTAAGTTGCATCTGTTTCTAAAATCTTAATGTAATAGACTAAAATCATGGGAAATAATCCAATAGATTTGGAAGAATTTGTTAAAACTTTACAAATTTTTCTGTCAAAAGAAGGTGCCATAGCTATACAAGATGCTGTTCTAAATAGTTTAGGCTTTAGATTTAATTGAATTCATAATAAAACTGCTTATAGTGTATCTCGGTATATTATAATACATTTTTCTAAATTATGAACAACTACTCTGGATAACTTCTTTGCATTTTTTGAGAAATTGTTTCAGTATTTCAAACTGGCCATCTTGAAAAAATTTTTTCCACTTTTATGTGCAGTTCTTGATGCACTATAAATGTGCAAATGTGAATGAATGAATTTTACCATATTTAGTATCAAAAGTTGCTAAAATAAATGTAGGAAGTCTTCTGTAACCATTTCAACATTCAGATTTAAATAATATGAGGATTTCTCCCAACTTTACAATGTATCGGTTTTACTGTTCTCAGAACATCAACCAAGTACAAAACATTAAAAAATACTCTGAATCAAATACTAGGACACAAGATTAAATATCAATGAAAAAGTTCCATTGTAAAAGTAAATTAGTTGTAAAGGCTGATTCTTTCAAAAATGCTTCAAAGAGCTTGTTGAGTCACATTATCCACATCCTATACTGTCAGATATTGACTTAGATAATAAGTTAATTCCGTTTTTCTATTTTAGCTGCAGATGTTCCTATTTGTGACATTCTTTATTTTTATGCTAGTCACATTCTCAATAAGTGGCTAGTCATACAACAGGTCAAAAATTAGCATGTTGTGTTTGAGAAGTGTAATCACTTCTCACAACACAGGTCAAGATATAATGTATAGTTCAGTTGTTACTCTCTTGCATTGTTTGCCTGTTTTATTGTGTGTCACAACACATACTTTGATGCTGAAAATGAAAAATTGTGAAAAATATGTAGAAAATCATATTAATGATATGCTGCAAAGCATATTTTCTTGGATAACTCGTTTTTTAGTAAATGCTACAAGCATTCAAGTGCATGACTGGTGGCAAAAGCTATTAGAAAAAATTTGAAATTGTAAAGAATTGTAATAAATGCGCAAAATAACATGAAGCCAAATTTGGTGAATTGAATTATAAATTTCAATTAAATATTGAATATAATGAAATGAAAAATTTGATAATGTTGCTTTTACTAAAGACATACATGTGAAAGTTCAGGAGTGATATTTCAACAGTATTTTAAAAATGACGATGCCAATAAAAATACTTGGGACCAAAAAAAAGTCATCATTCAAATTACTTCAAGGCACAATGGACATGATAAATTTTAGTAAAACAAGGAAAAAAATCAAAGGTATACAACATGCTGTGATTGAAATTACAGCATGAGGTAGTACAAGACAAGAATAGAGAAAAGAAGTGTATGAAATGTATTTGTGTGAAGTGAATCTGCCCACACATGCTGTAAAGTGCATTTGGTTATTAAGAAGCTGTAGAAAAGCAGTGAAAAAACCATCAAAACAGAGTTAGAAATATACAATTACAAAGATGCAGTTACATAATCTCTGGATTTTTGTAAGGTCTAGAAGAACTTTAGGGTAATCAAGAATAAAATTTTTTGTAGAATAAAATATTCCAGGTTACAAACAGTTGTTAAATGGCAAAGATGAACTATTGAGTTGGAACCAAAGAGTTGCAAGTTGGAGTTTTAAAGTTGTACAGAAAAAATATAGATAAGTAAAGAACACAGGAATGGGTCATAGGTCATATCTGGCATGGGAGTTAGAGCAGTAGCAAATAAAAATCTTGACAATAAAAGACCAGAATAAGAAAGGGCACAATCCAAATTTTCTCAAGGAAATGAAAAAAAGCAGAAAAATTGGAAAAAAATGATTTTAGTGATACATGAATTAACTAAAATAGAATTTCCTAAACACACAGGAAGATACCAACAAGTTCATCATTGGTAGGAATTAACTTTCTAAAATACTAATTCCATTTGTAGATGTGGTACAAATCAGGAAGATTTGTACAATTATACAATTCAAGAGGATTTGTACAATTTCAAAACTTGAGGAGAGTCACACAAGTAGGAGTTCAAGGGAAGTTGCACGTTTTGAATAATTAGTTTGCTGTTAGGAATTAACACCTAAGGGAGTCAATTTTATTCTGTAGCTGCAGTACAATTTGTTGCTTTGATTTTGGTTTCAGTTCGGTTTCCATTCGGTTTTGGTTTGGTTTCTGTTCGATTTCAGTTTGGTTTCAATTCGGTTTCAGCTTGGTTTCAGTTTTAATTCCAAGATACATCAGAGAATTGAACCATTCTTCATACTACTATTTTTTGTGTGTTGCAGAAGGTATCTCACTTTCAGCAACACATGTAGGTTAATATCAAATACTATTTCTATTTTTATCTTATTTGTTGTGTTTGTTTTTTCCTAACACTAGCATGCATTTTTGTTGTATTGATAGAATACTCTAACTTCTAACAACGAAAATTACTAAATGCAACATATCTGTGCTAATTCTTGTCCATTTCTTCTTACGTTTTGACTATTGCATTCCTAATAGTTATGTACTTGAAGTATTAACTAATTACTTTTCTTTACAAAACATTTCTTGCAATATTTGGCATTTGTATATCAGTTTTTTATTTTTTTGCAAATTACTGTACAAAAAATTTCAATTTGAGCACTCTATATAGATTAAACTAGTTTTTAAATGTAGAAATTTAGCACTGTGCAACTTTCAGACAAAAGCACATAAATGCTGCAAGTCTGAATGGCAGCATTTTTGGTACAAGTTTTTAAGTCATAATTTCTATGAGGCAGTAGAATAAACCAAAAAATTCAATTCAAACAAAATGATTCTATATAGTTATAATATGGAAATTTTATCCTAGCAGTATGAAAAATTGTTCTTGAAGTTTGCTAATAATTGGTCAACATAAATGTTGGTTCATTTACACTATATTTACCTTGTATATTGATGTAATTTTAAGAAAAATCTATCAATTTTTCTTACATCTTGTGGCTGAGCAGACTATCTTGTTTCACTTGTACCGGAAAAACTTGTCACTTACCAATACTATATCATTTCATCAAGTAGAAGTGTTTCTACACAGTTAATCGTGTTAATTTTCAAAGTTGCAGAGGCAGAATTAAATCATCTTCACTGTTCCTGGTGCCATGTAAAGCATAACTTTTGCTACTGAGCAAATTAAAAATTTTATTGTCAAAAGCAAGCCACATTTTTTCTAAGAAATTGTTTTATTTAATCTCCATGATTGCCAAGTCTAGATCTTCAAATAACGTTGCCAATATTAAAAATTCTCACCTTCAAACAAATTCACTGAACTTGATTTCAATTCCAACATATTGCTATTCTAACACTGATCTTCAAAGTGTCTCCAGTTGTATTGTGAATATCCAAAGTATCAAAATAGTGGCTTCTTCAAGTTCATTCATGAAAGTAGCATAACACAACTAATGATATATTTCAAGGGTGCTTGAAATATCTGTGATATTAGTTGAACTGATTCAATGACAATGGGTAATGTTGCAAATAATATTGGACTCAAATCGTCAGAATTTTGCAAAATTGTCCAAAAATTTTTGGTTTTATGAGCTTACTAATTTTTTTCTGGTATGTTTGTATGGTAGCATAGGACATGCTTTATTAATATAGTTTAATAACATGTTAAACTTTATTCATCATTTATACTTGAGTAAAAATATGAAAAAAGCAACTGTAAGATGTTTAGTTCCTACCTCTATCTTTCTTGTACAAATATTTAGGCTGGATGACATAAAGAATGCTATTGAACCTGTACTTTTAGTTTTAGATGCCAGTTAGCGGATAAGTAGAGTTCAACTAGTTAGGATGTTTGGCAGTTAATTATTTAAGTACAGTGACAGTTTAGTAGTTTCACATTCCCAAGGTTTTTTAATTGGATTTTGCTATGAAGTTGAAGTTCACCCTGCAGTATAGCTTTCTAAAAAGTGTATTCTTGTTACATTTCAATATTATTTTAAATGTTTATAAAGTGCACATTGAAAAATCTTAAGTTCTTTTTCTATGCATTGGTTGTTTGATGTCAATTTATTTTGATCAAGTGCAATCATGGAGCAATATCCATTGTCAAATCAAAAGGTAAATGCTCAGTGGCACTAATCGAGTAATTGAATTGAACGTGTAATTTTTTACAAGATTAAACTGCAATCAAACAAGAGCAGCAAGACCTAAATATTAGAAATGAACAAAGCAACATCCAATGTAATATTTGAATTAAAATATAGAAAACTATACAGTTTCTTTTGTCATTTGAAGTCAAATTTCTAACAGCATATAATTATATTTGTTGCCATAAACTGAAAGTTCAAATCATGTCAATTTAAACTAAGACTAGTTTTGAAACTTTTAGTCTGGATATTTTATTTAGAATTACAACCATGTTCTATTCACAGTTCTTTTGAAAAATCAAGATCAGTTATTTCATACTTTCATTTTGGTTTTATAGACTTGCTAAGCGGATTCTTTCAAGGAGTTTTAGCTCTTCCATAATAAGTTTATTCAATAAACTATAAATGTTTAAAATGTTGATCTTGTCTGCTGCACAAACATGAATTGTTATCCCAAAACTAGTTCAATGACCCTGAAAAATCAGTTACCACTCTTTCTGTTCAATGATGCCTTCTATCAAGACCAAAGCTACTGAAATGCTCTACATAGAAAATTCAAGTTTACAATTTACTTACAATGCATAAAATATCAAAATTCTATTCATTAGATATGAGAGCAAAAGACGCTAGTGGAAATTGTTGGTAGTAGATCAATAGCAACCAATTGTTGGTGCTTAAGCCGAGCTGGTTAAAATTTTCGGTTCTCTATTGAATTAGAGAATATCAGCTTTGAAACAAACAACGTCTTTTTAACTGCTAAAAGTATTTCGCTCAACAGTCACGTATAATATTTAAATACGTTACCGACGATTATTTGAAATCTTGTCGTCATATTACGCTCATTCCAAATAAGTACCGCAGCGTTACTTGACTGTTAAAGTGTGTCTTGATTGACAAATCACACCTCTTCAAGACACCCAGATAACAGACATTTTGTGTTCCAACATAGCCAGCAAGTCAGAAGTTTCTTCAGCTTTGATTTTCTGTTTAACTTCTTGTAGCGTGTGCGTTATTTGATTTAGTAGCTTCGGAACATTCGTATAACTGATTGGTCGAATTTCTCTCTCCGGTTAAATATGAGTGAGAATCAGGAGCAAGCAGCGGTGGAGCAAGAGCATCAACTTTGCGCGAATGGATGTGGCTTCTTCGGGTACGAAAAATTTTTATATACATAAATTTTTTACGTGTTTTTGAGTTGCGGCGAATATAAATGTTGTAGGCTGTCGCGACTTCTTAAGTCAATGGCATAAGCTTATGCCTATACCCCACAATGGAATGCCCCTCGATATCTCTGTGGGAATGTAAGTTTACTCCTTTAGAGTGTAGCATTTCAAGCTGGCAAATCTAAGTAGTATGAAGAGATTTATTTCTATATTAAACTTCATTTATTCTAGATAGCCGCATTTTTTACACTGCTACAACGTAACGAGTCATTTAATATTAAAATTTGACTTATGGTAAGTTTTTCGGGGTGGATAAGAGCTTCATTCGACCTCTCGTGTCAGTTGTGCTGGCATAACTGATAATTCTTTTCCAGTGTATTTTTTTTGTCTCATATTCAATAGCTGCAATTTCGTATATCTTTAATTCTTTCAGATCGGCAACAACAAATTATCTCTGTTCGAAGTGTTACGAGAAATCAAATAGAGCTCCACAACGAAATATTGAACAGAAGGCTAGCCCTAACGGTCCTAATAGCTCAGATTCAAGACACACAGTAACCGATTCATCAAGTACTCCAACTAAAGTTTTACCTGTGGAATCCTCTATGAATACCCTATCACCGCTTGTAAACCAATCTGGGACTCACAAATCGCAGCAGACAATATTTGAAGATATATCATATCAAGGATATGATAGTGCTTGTATTGTTCCATCTAAGAGAGCAGCTGAACCTTGCAATTCAGAAGTATTAAGACCGCAACTTGATTCAATGTGCAACATTGAAGTTCTTGAATCTGGCACAGACACTGATTATGATGCTTCAAGAGAAGATGTTACCATGAAGCAAAGAAACATACATCGA
This sequence comes from Vaucheria bursata, assembly GCA_032358265.1. Taxonomy (NCBI): domain Eukaryota; class Xanthophyceae; order Vaucheriales; family Vaucheriaceae; genus Vaucheria; species Vaucheria bursata. The sequence continues at coordinate 9,877 of JAULBW010017771.1, read as the reverse complement.
TGTTCCAGTTGCAACAGAAAAGTTGGTCTCACAGGTAAAATCCATGAATTTTTATAATCATTCGTGCTAATCAGATGAAATATTTACATGCGTTACATTTAAGAACTGCTTGAATTGTTTTCTGTGCCTTTCCGATGATATTAGCTTTTGGTTTGAAGGGTCACTCTGTCAAATGATCAAAGCAGCGTACCCTTCTAATATTTGGTTTAGTATAGGTTATTTATTTGCTAATTTATTGTCAAGTGAGCTTTATTTAAAATTTGAATGATGTTATGGAAAAGTGATAATCCACAATATTATAGGGTTGATTAAAGCACTTCCATTCGAACATTACCTCTTGTCAAATGTGCTATCAAAGCATGATTCATAGCGTTTCTTGTACACATAGTTATTTTTCTTTTTTTGTTGATGTAGTATCGCTCCATCTGACATTATGGAGTGGTTTTGAATTTTCATTTGTCAATCGTTTGCACATGTTGCACAGAATTTATTATTTTTTTCACAATTTCTTTTCTACGCAAGCAAATCAGCACTATTTTTATTGATGCATTCCAAATTAATATAAATATCGATTTTTTTCTCGCGGGTTTAACTAGTTATTATTGTTTCAATATACATGGTGCTTTTTGCAATTTTAATGGTTGTCACCTTTGTTTTTTGTAGGCATGGAATGTAAATGTAGGTTAATATTTTGTTCTGTACATCGCTATCCAGAGCAACACAATTGTGTGTACGATTTCAAATCGGATGAAAGGAAAAATTTAGAGCGCTCGGCACCCGGTGGAGGTTCATTTGCAAAAGTCGATCGGCTCTGATGCAACCACTTTTGTTTGAAATAATACTGCATTTTTTGTTGGAGTCTTTTGTTTAAAATTCTCTTCTTTTTTACAGTCCATTATAAGTAAAAATTATGATAAGTGTCGCTATTTTAGTATCGAAACTAGTTTTTCTCATGCTCATATTACAGCATGACTGGTCTTTTTTGCTTTTTTAACATTTATTCTCTTTAACCATTGCTTGAAAATTTTTTTTAATATCGGATGTTGAAATTTTTTACAAATCAAATTCCAGGCTGTTTGAAGGTTGCTGGAAACTTGCATAAACCATATCCATTTCGGTACACTTGTTTTTTAATGTCATTTACAAAATAGAGAAAAATCGCAATAAATCTGCCAAGAAGAAGTAAAATTATAACAGAAGGTTGATCAATTTATTAGTTGATATGCTGCAGTGCATTTCGATTTCCAGCACAAACAGTAAAAACCTTTTGATACATCTTAATTTTATGCTTCTAGTCATGATTGAATTAGCATCATCATCAGAAATTTCGCAACCTACGTGTCTGTTTTACTATTGGAGCAAAAAAATTTTCATTGAAACTGATAATCAAGGCTAACTGACTATAAATATGGGGCAAACAAATGGTAGAAACATTAGAAAATCCAAATGAATGTCATGTAGTTCTTTTCATTCTCACACAGGTGGGATCTTCTTATTTGTTAAACCTTGCAGTTCTTGCAAAATACAAGCTCTAGTAGTAATTGACAGGCTATCTCCAAGACCCTCAAATGTCTGAGAAACAGAGTAGCAGTCTTTGGCATTACTTTTTTAGATGCGTCGTATATTTCTCGGTTCTAAAATAGCTGAAGTTTAAGATCTTGATACTACTAGACTCAGCAAATAACTCAATAAATTCAATGCCAAGATCTAGCTGTAGGCAAGACAGGATTAAAGCAAGACAGGTTTAAGGCAAGACAGGACAGGAACTATAATGTACAGTATATTTACAAGACTTAGTTGCAAGACTGCTAAGGCTACTTGCGTGATCAGAAGTGAATCTTCTCATAAATGCATTTCATAGTTAAATTAAATGATGACTCAACTTAATTATTGAAGTTCAACAATGACTTGCCACATTTTAAATAATTGTTGGGAACTAATTTGCTTACAACAATTAGTTCTTAAGGGAATTACTCTCTTAAGAGTTATTCTATTTTAGCTGCATCATTTTGTGACTCTCCAGATGGATTGGCATCGAGACCATGTTTGTTGCGTTGCTGAGTGTGTTTCTTATTCACTCTCAGCAACACAAATTATGATTGTATAATGTTACCATGCTTGTATAGCCTTTGTGTTCTTCTTGTCTGGTACATTCATAACAACATTTGTTTACTTCATATTTTTACACATGATTTAGTTTGTAAAATTAACAGCCATGCCAATGACTTTACCAACCACCTTACAAGGACAGTATAGCATGTCTTTTTAAACACACCAGCAAGATACTCACTTATGTTGACCTCATTGGGAAAAATTATTGTAAAGTAGTATGAAGCAGCATTCTATTTTTAATGATCCTCCTTAATCCATTGGCACTGATTTCCAAGCTTGTTTGCATGGTGCATTGATGCTCCATTTTGATGACTGACTTTAAGCAATACATACTCCTTCCTAAGGGCTAAAAGTCCCTACCTATAAGTTCCAATTCAGACTTTGTTGCCTACATGGTTTTCCATTTGCTAGCTCTATAGAACACTATCCTCAAAATTACATAGTTTTTTTTATATACCAAGTGATCATGTTAGAGCCTGCTCATAACAAGGTGACAAGCTGCAAAAGTGCAGGTAGTTTGCTCAATATGCATCACCATCTTGGAGAAAATTCAGCTTTGTATATAAGTGAAGAAACAATGCATACCTCTTCTAGAGCCAAGGAGAACCATGGAATTTCAAGGCACTAAAGCCAAGAAAAGCTTTGAAACTTCATGTATCAATGTAGCAACTATGAACACTGCAAATATCCTCCCTAAAACATGTTTTGCATCAAGTTTGATTCCAAGCTAAGGTACAAGAAGCAATGAAATCAGAAAGTTCTTATCAGACTGTTTGACTCAATAAATTTGTTTCTTGGATGCAGTAATCAGCTGGAGGATCCACTGACCAAACACATAAGATCATTACGTATCAAGCAAACCAAATTGCATCTAGATAACTGTTGGGACCTGGTCAATTATAGCTGTGCAGACTTAACTAATCCATGGTTTTCATTCATGTCCACAATTCTTGAAGATTCCTAGCATATATACATCTATATTCAAGTACATATACTATTAAATAGTGTGGTATATTGCAGTTTAAGACATTTTACCATACATTGTAGTTTGATTGATGTTGTTTGCATTTGTTTGACCCTAGTTACTTAGTTTGTGTTATATTTGATGCCAACACTTAGTGGCAGACACATCATGTAAAAGTTTACACATTCTATTGTTTGACTTTTTTTGTCTGCTTTGTCTTTTTGTGTGTGAATAGAAAGTCTTTGAACTTTTCATGCTAGTTTAAACTTTGTTTGCACCCTGTTAAGTTGATTTTGTTTCTCCGTTGGCATGTACATGACAGGAACTAAAACTAGGAACCAAGTCTGTTCAGCACTGCCGACTAAGTATTTCTTCTATACTGAATCATTTACTACCATGATCTTTGTCTTTACTGGAGTAAAAACAGAAAAAAAACAGTGTGTAGATCGTGTAACTACCTCCGATCATGAGTCCTTAGTATAATAAGAAAATGCCCACATCGTCGCTGCAAGTTTATCTGCTTGTCCTATGAAGCTTCTGGTGCTACAATAAACTTCGGAAGTTAATAATGTTGAGTTGAAAGTGCAGCAAGGGGAAATGTACAAATGGATCACAGTGCAACGAGGGAGGTTGGGCAAGTATGTCCAAGTGATAACGAGCGGCTAATCCCCTAGCCACCGTAAGACCACAAAATTGCTAAAAACTTGGAAAAACTAAAAAAAAAGTAAAATTTTTTAATTTTAGGTTTAAATTGATTCAAGGCATTCACAAACATTAACTCGAGGTTTTTATTTATGTTTAAATTCGAAGAACAAGTAGTGCACTGCAACGTTTAATTATATTATTATTACTAAAGCTGCAAAACTAGTTTAGAGGCTCAGATTTTATTCGGTTCTAAAGCACTGTTGCTGCCTCCATGCGAATTCGACAACCGATTATATGCCTATCGTTCCTCTTAATTTTGACGAGCGCTAGGCAGGTGGTGTGTCATGACTAATCCTGATTAAATCAAGTAGAATAGAATTAAAAAAAATAGATACATTGGCTATCCATTGTACCAACAACATGGATTAGTCTTAATTTGCTTGATCCTTTATCATTATTGGATTGTAAATGTCCAGCCTGATTGCTTCATTTGTCACAGGGAACGTGGACCGGAACACGGAAAATCAATATAGAAACAGGCAAAGAATCTCTGGATTCTGATAAAACTGTGGACAATAATGTTTCCCTACGCCCCGAATATGAAAGTGAACAGGATGAATTTAATTTTGATTCTGAAAGAAGAGCAACTGAAAATAGAGCTCAGTTTCCTGCACCTAGTGTGCATCAAAATCGACCTCGAATTTCATTTCAGGTAAACAAACTAAATTAAATTTTACTGCTGTTTTAGTAATGAATCAGCTGTAGATTATTTTTTACACTCAAGAAAACTTGAGATTTAAATATTCTCAAATTTGCAATATATAGAGGTATATTTCATTAGATACTGATCAATTTTTAATTTAGATCAAATATATTTATTCCTTTTCATTATAATTTATTAATGAAAAATGGAACATAACTGATTGTATTATCGAAAAAAATCTCAAATAGCATGTTAGTTTCATATTGAACTGAACTGGTCAAAGTTACATTATAATGCTATTTAATCCTTTTAATTTGTATTAAAATGTAAATATGTGAAAGATCGCATATTAAAATTGCTCTATTTTATCCACAGTTTATCGAATACAGGGAATCTAACTATTTAAGTACAAAGTCTTTGTGTTCATGAACATTTTTTTATGGTAGATTTTCTCTTCATATTGTTCTGTTGAGTTTTTGAATGAATTCATTTTCTATGTATTAACATGTTTTGAAAATGAAACAATTATGCAATGATATTTTATAAATGCTTTTTGATATTTCATATAATACTTATTAATTAAAATGTAATTTTTAAATTCTACGCTGAACCTCAAAAGATTAATTCCTTTCAAATTGTATTTTAAACCACAAAGTTTTGTAAAATTTTCAGGACTCTAGCTCACCAAGTCAGTATCAGTTTACCCAAAGACAAGAATCTGATCCAAGATCATCATTAATGTTGAAGCAAATAAATGCGAAGGGTTTGGGTATGATTTTTTTTATAATGATGTGGAGAATGATGCACCATTATGAAGCAGCGGATGCTAAATCACATCCATTATTACGAGTGATCACAGTGGTCCCAACACTTGCACTCTTAGGTTGTAATGCAATTTGTCTTGTATTATGCTGTTTTTCAGGATCGACATTGAAGTATAAAATGCGAATGAAAGCTGTGTTGAGCATCGATAGTCTACTCGAAGCAATTTTATTGGTCTGCAATTTGGTTTTGCTGATAGTTGGTAGTCGAAATGCTAATGTTCCAAAAGGGGAACACATTAGTTCAATGCTGGTGAATGTGTGGTTCCTATCTGTTTGCCACAGCTTTGCAAAAATGCATTGGGTTTAGAATACAAATCATAGGTTTTTATTCGAATTTATGTAACACAAATGTATAGATTGCAGAGAAGTTATTGCTTTCTTTTTACATGGATGACTTATTGCGAATGTTGATAACTATTATATTTGGTTATGATCAGAGCTCACCCTCTTTCAATAAAATTTTTTTAAAAATTTCTCTGGAACAGAAATTTCATCCAGACTAATTAGATCTCATCTATCGGCTATTCTTGCATTATATTTTAAACAGAGAGCAGCAATAATGAGACTATAAAATCAATAACTAGCAAGGAAAACGAAAAAAATTACTGAAAAAGAATGCATTTTTTTGTATTTCTGTGCAGCATGGAATGCAGTATTTGTAAAGTACTTGGTACTTAAATTGCATGATATTTTGTTCAGTGGTGTATTTTTTTAAGCCTTAAGCTTACATTAGTTTTATTCCACTAGAATGGAGTAGAAAAGATGGCACTGCAAACTGGATGAAGTGGAATATTGCAAGAGATGCCCTAACACATAGATACATTCCTAGATGCGTAGTTAATGGCTCAGACAGATAATGAATGAGAAAAAATCAATGTATATTCTAAAAGCTATAGAGCTGATAACTGTAGACTTTCAGATTTAATGTAAAAAGTCATTTTTTTGAGATATTGCAAAGGTCTTGCCAAGAACTTTTAAGAAGAATAGTTAAATAAGAGTAGTTGATTATAAGGTAATTAGTGTCATAATGATGATGACAATTAAAAGTTACTGAAAGTATCCAAATATGCAGACTAGTCTACGCTACCAATGAAGTAGAATATGCATCACAATACTAATGCATTATCATTTTATTGTGTCAGAATGTAAGCAATTAAGGCACCTCAACAATATTTGTCAAATTTGCAAACAGTAGCTGTAAAAACATCACATTTATTACATTCATCATGCCATTAATATGAAAGGACTATTCTACTTGAAAATTTCTTGAGGCTACTGATTGCAGTCACGTTATAAATAAGTAGATTGATGCATTGTTGTGCTAGTTTTACACATTGCAGAACTGTGAAAAAAATAGCAAACATTTTGAATTATGGGTTATCAGTGCTTGCAGGGAAACTTGAAAAGTTTTTGGGACTGCAATTTAAATATTCGTAGATTTGATTACGGATAACTGAGATCTGTCAAACGGATAGATTTCACATGATCTACCTGTGCTTCGACAGTTCTGATTTACAAGTCATATTCGTAAATTGCTAATATAAATTCAAATATTTCGCGAAGCGGATTTTCATCATTATTTTCTTGGCGCTGATATTGAAACATTATGTCCTTGGAATCATCAGCATCTAAGCGAAGACAAGTACTCGTTGTAGAGGCTCCTATTTCTTATTCATCGGCTCAATTAGGGAGAGCACCCAGACCGTTCGAATTCAAAACAAAGCAAAACATTAATGATGTTCAAAAAGATGCGAAAAGCATAGATTTTCAAAAGGTATGGTCTAGCGTTACAGATTATGGTGCTTCTAATTTTATTGGGAGGAAGAAGAGAACTCACGGCGAAGCTACGATTATCGCATTAGGTGGAAATGCGCCTAAACCCATAAAAACTCCATATCCTCGTCTACAGAAAATTTTAAAGAAACGGAAAGAACGTGAAGCAAAACAGTTGCTTTTTGAAAAAGAATCTGGTGTAGTTTCTGGAGTAGCTATTTCAATGAAAATGACTGGCAAGTCGAAGAGAAAGATTTATCGAAATTTCAATTCGAACAAGAGTAATACTGGACGACCAAAAAATGTTGATTTTGGACCCGCTCCAGGCAATGGATATGTTAATAGTACTGGCGTTATGAAGATTCGAGACATAAGTGATTCAAATAGAAATAAGAAAACGAGTAAATCACGATAACACTGTTCTTACCGTTCTTCATAATATGAGCTCTCTTCACGCTGCTGGCTCACTTTTATTCCATTTAAAGCTTGGATACTATCGTTAAACTTTCCTTCGTTGTTCATAAATCAGTATTTGTACTTTTTTAATAACTAAAAAAGTATTGCACTTGAATTTCTATTGTAAGTCATATTTTGAATTGGCAGTCTTTATATCTAGTTGAAACAGTAAAATAAACGTCTTCGAAACATATTGCCTATTCATGTGAGACTGAACATTTTATTAGGAATTGTAATTATTGGTTCAGCCAATATCTAAAATATCTCCATTCAGCAATTTTTTTAGAAGTCAAGTAAAACTGGGCAGCTGTTTCATTCTGGGGGTTACTCCGGTGCATACTTACTATACATGATTTTTAGAGGAATGATTTCACAATTGTTCTAGATCTCGCAATTATTTTACATAATACCAACACTTTGAGCATTCCAAAATTAGATAACTCAAAATACTGTCATAGATTCAAAATATTGAAACAAAGTGATTTACATCATTATTTTTTGTTCTCTTAATACGATATTATAATATTTTCTTGCAACGAGAATAAAATTTTAATTTCGTTTTGTTTTCTATAATACTGCTGCCTTTTTGTTCATAATTTTCAAATTTGTTTTATGAACAATAAATAAATATTGTTGCAGGGGGGGGGGTAAGTCATGTGTATGATCTTAATTGATCAACTATGTGGGAATTTAGGTCAAAATGCTGCTTATTTAAAATGAAAAATTAGGACCAAGTCAGGTTATAGAGAATTAGTGCGTATTCCGTGCTCCTCAACTAATATAAGTTGAGATTTATAACTAGTAAGATCCTCACTAATTTTACTGACTTAAATTGCCCAAAAATCTAGATTGAGAAAATAAGAAAAGACATTACAAGGAAACCGATTGGAAGGCTAAGTAAAGAAATTTTTTAAGTTGATAGCACTTTTCCAACATATTTAAAATCTCACTGACTTTTGCTGAGGACTGTGCATCTAAATTGATGATAGGGCAGTATCACAATCTAAGGTGATTGTCATGTGACAACAATAAAAAATGTTATACTCATAAGAAGGCATGAATGATCATCATTTGAGTTGTAGGTTTGTATTTCAGGTGTGGAATGATAATCTGAAAATACAAACTAACGAGAATGTTGAAATTGAAATGAAAAATGAACTGGTAAAAATTTTAACATTCTCCCCATGCTGGTTAGTACCCTATGAGAGTTTATCAGCTAAAAGCAGAAAATTGAGGAGTATAAGCCTGATCTGCTTTTCTACAAATACAGTTAAAAATGGTTTTTGTCTGAATAAATTTCAGTGTGATAAATATATTTTGAAAAGGAAAAGTGAATTGCTATTTTGAGCCAGATTTACATTAGTACGTTTGCAAATTGATAAGTATTGATGTACTTTAAAAATGATGCCAAGAATGCGCACTTTTTGTCAAAATACAACCATCTAAAGTAATATTTGTATAAGCACACAAGTTGAGACCACCAACAGTAAGGTTATTGACAACTAGTTCATCATGTAAGATTTTGCTCTCTACATTGAATAATTGTTTAAGACCTTATATCCTTCTAATAAGTTCAAACTTCAAATTTATTTTATGATCACAGAATACCAGGAAGTGGCTTTGAGCAAAGCTTATGGTTTTCTGATTTGTTACCCTAGAAAAACATGTTTCCATCAATGACATAGATTTTACAACTGTTATATGCAGTAAAGGTATAATAGCTTTGATAGAAGTGATAGATGCAATATCTGTACAGGTGTAGCTATTTGCTTTACCAAAATGTGGAAGTTATCACTTTAGCTACATGTAAAATTTAAAAGGTACACAAAGTTTTAACAAGTCATCATCTTAGTAAATTTTCACAAAATCAATAACATTTTCTTTTCAATTTTATTTACACTGGCATGACATCATTGATAAATGCTGAGTTTATAGTTCTCCACAACAGCAGAAAAATTATTTAGTCTACATAGAACTTTCAAAATTTAACTTATATTATGGATTACATCCTTTTCTACTTGTAGCTACAAATATTCTTTCTAGGAATATTTGTTAAAGTATCTAGTTACATTCTCAGTCATGTTCTCAGAAGTGTCTAGTCACATAGTACTTTTCAATCAAGTAATCTTATGCTAGAGATGTGTAGTCACTTTTTGCAACAATCTAAGATAGTAATGCAGATTAAAACTATTACTCTCTTGTACTGTGTTCCTGTCTTGTTGTACATCATAGCAGTGTTAGAAAAAGAGAGAGAGAGCTAAGAATATACAACGCGCCGTGAGTGTAATCACAGCACAAGGGAACAACAAATATGAAAAGAAAGATAGGAAAAGAAAGTATATTTATTAGCAACTTCTACTTATCACACGCTATGGGAGCGTGCCGCTAGAGCTAGCGTAC